>MU731099.1:8775-28052 GCA_026770625.1 Nicotiana glauca
CACAAGAAAAGTTACTCCATATTGGAGCCAATACCGACAACGAAAATAATCTTGCCCATTAAATAAGAAAATAGAAAGAAATATTCAAGAGAATAATTCCTCCTATTTAATTAAAAATAGGAACTAGAGTAATTTCCAATACTACAATCTATTCGGAACTAGAAATGAAGCCAATGTAATGGCTAAAAAATGAAACAGAAGCAAAACTAAAGAACAAAGAGAAAGGAAAAACTTTCTGCTCAATATTCACTTCTCCAATTTCTCCCTCCTCTCTCGATTACGAACGAAGCCTCTTTATAGGCTAGCCATGACAAGGTTTTCAATTATCTTCTGGATATGGACTTGTCATGGCTGGTTGTGCCTTGTTATGCTTGGTTATGAGCTTTTTTGGTTATGGATCGGTTATAGTTTGTTGTAGCTGGTTGTGGGTCGGTTGTCCTTTGTCATGGCAGATCACTTTATACAACGTTTTCCTTTAGCACCATATTTTACTTTGCTTTAGCTTGTCCGTTTTTCTACTTTTTCCTCTGTAATCTTCTCGTTCCCGGACCAATCCTTCTTTAACTTTCCTGCATAATTTAGACAAAAGTATGGAAGAAATATGATAGTTTTTGTGTTTTTACAAAGAAATTAATTGTTTAAAAATCAAGTAAAATGCACTTATCAATATCATAAGTTTAGGGAGTGGTGGCCGGTGAGGCATTTGATACCGGAGAGGAGTTTTATTGACAAAGACTTACTACCCCACATGCCTGATGTGCAAAGGCAATTTAGAACTAGACCGGGCTGGGAAATATTTATGGAGAAATGTATAGATGCAAATGAACATATGGTCAAGGAATTTTATTGTAATGTGGCCCACATCGTTAAGGGTTCCAAAGTAACCAAGGTTCGATACAAAAAGGTGTTGTTCGACGGGCAGTCTCTAAATGATTATTTTGGCTTAAATAAAGAGGACGAGACTCTATCTCTGGCAAAGTTGGAGATGGGCGAGGGGGTCCGTCCATGGTTAGCTCAGTACCTGGCAATCCCAAGTACCGTGTCTGAGTGGTTGACTACGGGGGTAAAAATACTGAGGGGGACCCTGAACTTTGAAGTTAGTGGTTGGGGGACTTTTGTTTGCAGCAGGTTGGACCCGACTAGGCATGACCAGACTCTTCCTATGCACCGGGCTGTGTTGGTTGCATCGATCATGGCGGGATACCCCATTAATGTGGGAAATCTGATGTCCCATATTATCTCATTAGTGGGTGCGGAGGCTAACCGAAATTACTCTTTCCCCAACACCCTCTCTATGTATTTCCGGGAGTTGGAGGTGGAAAAGAAGCCATATGATGTCAAGGCCAAACGAGTTGCTCCATTCTCATGGTATAGTTTGAAGGGGCCAGACAACCCCAAGGACAAGAACTGCAAGGCCCCTGCTTCTGCTCTAACTGGCCAGTCTGAAGAGCCAGTTGTGGTAGAGGCCTCTACTGATCCTGTCTCCATAGTTGCTGACATACCTCCAGGACCTTCCACTGCTGCTGACTTGACTCTTGGTCCTTCCACCTCAGCTGGCCCGGATATTCCATCTTACCAGGCCCATCCTATCACTACCCATCGACTGAGCCAGATGCTTCAGAGCCTGAACAACTAGTTGTATACTGCTTCATCGAAGTTGTCTACCTTGACCTCTACAATTGAGGCTCATCCGGTACCACATCTAGCATAGGTCCCACAGTCCATTAAGGATGCACTGAAGAAGATTCTAGAAAACCAGGAGAAGATCCTTAGTACACAGAGTGCCTTGGTTAAGGTAGTGGATTCACATGGCAAGGCTCTAAAGGAGCCTTCCACTGAGCACTATAAGTTGCGCAAGACATGGGCCTCCAGGGAGTCCGTGAAGGATTTGAGGGCGGATGTGGATAGACTGAAGGCAGACCAACTGCCTTTAGACTTATTATTTGAGGACCCAGCTCCAGCAGTAGTTCCAGTAGTAGCCACAGACCCAGAGAAGATACAGAGGCCTTTAAAGAAGATAAGGAAGATCCCTAATGCAGATGATGCCATCATCCAGTTGGCGGACCCACCGGAGGCTTCCTCCAGTCAGCCACAGGATGTCCCAGAGCCAGAGCCAGAGCCAGTACAGGTCCAGGCCCAGGTCCCAGCAGCTGAGCAACAGGATACCGGGAACTAGTCTGAGATTCCTGAGCATACTGAGGAACCAGGGACCACTCATGATCCTATGCAGACGGATGAGTCTTAGGGAGTCTTCATATCCTTTCCTTATACTTTTTGGTGCTTATTTTTTTAGTTGGCATTGGGGACAATGCTAGCTTTTATTTGAGGGGGTGTGCCCTACTTTTTATCCTTGGATGACTGTATATATATACTTATTTAGTTTATGCTTTCTTTGATTTTCATTTGGTATGTATATAATCTTACATTTAGTTACTTTTATCATACCTTTTATCTTTCCTTTGGTCTGTATATAAAGTTACATCATTGTATATATTTATTCCTCGTTAAATATTCACTCCCCTATTGTACATATTCATTCTATTTTCTATTTTCGCAAAAAAAATTCATTTTTAACTTCTTATATAGGCTTGCAGCCTTTTGTTTTGTTTTGGACGTTTTAATAAGCCTTTGGTTTTCTTAATGTCACGGTTCTTTCCAAAGGTGGAGTATTGTGTGAACCGGGTGGCTCTTCCTAATGGTAGATGGCGTGACAACCTTCTTAAGGATTTGAGTCCGTTTTTGTTTTTGTTTTTGGTAGTTTATAGTTAAGGGTACCTCAAGCAAAGCTTCACTTGGACCTAGCACATTTCCCTTTGATCCCATGGTCAAAGACAAAATGTTGTGTTTAGGATGGTGAAATTTGTGGCCTTGAGACTCTTGCGCTGGCTGATAATCATCAAGTGGTTTTTCGGGACCATTGTGTGCTCAAATCGTATCTAAGGTCGTTGTAGGCCCCCGAGTCTATGTCTTTAGCAATCCTTTAGCTTGTGTGGTGAGAAATCGAATTGTGAGTCCAAGTCCCAAGCCATTGGTATAGAACTTGCCCTGAATGTTTGTTGAGGCAAAATCTTGAGTGAAATTTGACTTGAGGAGTGATTATAGGCTCTCTTTGATCCAAATAATAGTTGAACAAATTTCATAGCCTACCAATGATATGATCCCTAGTTAACCCTTTTGAGCCTTAGACCTTCTTCTTTCAAGAACCATGTTACAAACCTATACCCGTTCTAAAAGATACCCTCTCTTGGCACCCGATCTTTCCTTGAGCACATGGAAAAAGTATAAGTTGGGGGGGGGGAGGGAGACGAGGATGGCAACAAAGTGGTATAAGGCACAAAAATGAAGAAAAGGAAAGGCAAAGAAAAAGAAAGAAAAGCAAAAAGACAAAAAGAAAGCTCAATGTGAGAAAGAATAAAAAGGGATTCAAGAAAAATAAAAGAAAGAAAGGTGTGGAAAGTTGAAAAAGGAGAAAGAATTGAAATGCATTAGAAAGAGTGACAATGTGTCTCTCTAACCCCTTAGAAAGAGGTGAAATAACTCAAAGAGTCAAGTGAATTGTGCCAAATGAATCAAAAGAAGTGCGTAAGGGAAGGTTGAACCCACTTGAACAAAAACATGACCTACCCTAAACCAAAAGCCTTCACAATGACTCCACAAAAGCCCTATATGATCTTGAGTTGAATGAAGCTCTCATTAGTGGATACTTACATAAGGAGGAAGCATATGGTACCTAGAACCGGACTTGTGACCTTTTCTTGAGAGAGATGAGTGAATTCCCATTAACCTCGATTTGTGTGCCAATATTCTAAAAGGTGAGGTTTGCTTAGGGAGAGTTGAGGATGTGTGAGTTTGGGTCCACAGTGATCAAAGTAATTGAGAGAGTTCTTTGATGTAATGAGTCAACTCTTGATGCTCTTATGTCACACTTGATCCATGGTTTTTCAAAGGTAAAACGTTGTTAATGATGCATTTGTATTGAGGGCAATTGTTAGTCCCAATTGATGCTTGTTAAGGTTACTTTAGGATACCTGGAAATTCTTGGATTTTACCTTAAGGGGTGGGTCTTATTTTATTTGTTTGAGGACAAGCAAAGCTTAAGTTTGCGGAAGTTGATAACTAGGGATTTTAACGTGTTTTATGCTCCTTCTTGCTTACGCTTTGATTATAAATTCTTACAAAATAGTTCCGAAAGGCTCATAAGTTGTGCTTGATTGCAGGTTTGATCGACAAAGTGACAAAAATGTCAAAGTTTAGCTCGAAAGGAGTAAAACCTGCTCAAGTACCAAGGACAAGGCAAACTCAGGACAAATGGGCCTAGTGCGGCCACATTATACTTTGTGCAGTCCGCACTAGGGAGATTCAGAGAGTAGATTTCAAGGCATAAAACCTGGTGCAGCCGCAGTCCATTCTGTGCGGTCTGCACTAGGGAGATTCAAAGAACTGGCAAATCAAGCGTTAAAGCAGTGCGTCCGCAGTGGAGTTTGTGTGGTCCGCACTGAAGACTCTACGGCCGCACTACCATTCTACGCGGCCCGCGGAAGAGAGAATCAGAGAGATGTTGTTTCCCAAAAGTCAAGCCAGTGCGGTCCGCGGTCATGTTGTGCGGACCGCATTCAAGCCTCCGCGACCGCGGTCCATTCTGCGCAGTCCGTGGAGCCTGAGTTCAGAGAAGTGAATTTGAAGAATCAAGAGCCTAGTGTGGCCGCAGTCCATTTTGTACGGCCCGCACTGACCCCGCAGGGGCATTTTTGTCCAGTTTTTCCAGCTCAGTATAAATAGAACCTTTTTCCATTTTTAAGGTATCAGTAATTTTATTTTAGCAGATGCGCCCGTGAGAACATCATCTGTAGCCATTTTTGGCATCTTAGCTTAGTTTTAACGATAGATTCTTGTATTTTACTTTAGTGTTTAATTAATATGTCTTCTTCTTCATCTATTTCTCTATTTTCTTGTTCAAGCATGAGTAGCTAAACTCATTAGCTAGGGGTTGTGGCTCAACTCTAGTATGGGTAATTGATGGGTGTTGTGATTTAAGGTCAGATTGACTATGGGTGTTTGTATTTGGGTCAATTTTATGGTTTAATTTATGAATTGGTATTTGCAAACACTGGTTTGTGCTAAGTTGACTTGGCTCTTCTTGAGAAAGAGAGCCTAAGTCTCCAAAATTGACCCAACAAGGAATTGGGATGGCCTCAAGAGAATTGATAGTCCCAATTAACGGGTTAAATCTCGAGAGAGTAATTACCTGACTTGAACCCTAGTTGCTTGAGCTAATTTGCCTAACTAGTTGATTTCGAGAGAGTCAATTAGGCAAAATCACTCTCTCTACCGAGAGGTGTGAGAGTGGGTAAAATTGTGCAACGGTTATACATATTTCCCCAATCATGTCAATTAAGCCTTAGAAGCAATTACCCGTCAATTAGCCACCTAGGTGAAAGTCACTACCCTAGTGCCCCTTAATCCATTAGATACAATTCTTAGAAATTATCTCTTAGCATAATCTAATTTCAATCTTAATTCGTAGTTTGATAATAGTAGTTTATATAAGAAAAACCAAAAATGTTGGAAGTGACATTTGGAACAATTACACGATTCTAGACTAGATGGATACATCAACTCCCTTTCTAGCTCCCTGAGGAATTCGATCCCGACCCTCATATCAGGTAAAAGCTATTGCAACCCTCTCTTCCTACTTTGTAGTAGTATGGAGTTGGCAGCGATCAAAAGCTAAAGGCTCAAGGGGGTTGACTAGCGATAATGATCATATGGTGGCAATTGAAAGCTCAAGCGGTCCAAGGAAAGCTATAATCATCTTAAAACCAAGCAAACTTAAAATTTTGCCTTGAAGCACATTCGAGGCAAGTTCTAGACTATTCACTCAAGCACTTTGACTAGCAACGAAATTTCATATCACCTCTCATGCAAATAGACCGTAAAAGAAGTTAGAGTCTAAAACCCACAATAACCATAATCAAGTTAAGGATCTCTATGGTCTACTCAACCACTTAGTGGTCATCAAAGACAACTCAAGATCCTAAAAGTTACTTTTACTAGAGTTACTTCTTTCAAAAATGATTCATAACATCCTTGTCTCAAATCATAAGCATGCAGTCAAGTATGTTGGTACCACATAAAGCAAAAATAACTCGTTGTTATAGACTAACTTTATTATATCTTTTATTCAGTACTACTTACTACTACTATTACCTAAACATGAAACAGAGTCATTCCCTTAATAAATTTGACACACTATCCATCCTCAGAAAAAGTCACCCGTTCACACAAGAAACCACATTCGGAAAGAACCATGGCATTAAAAAACTAAAGACTTATTAGCAATAAAATAAGGAACGCTTAACATTTACACTACCACAATAATCAGAATTATAGATTACTACTAAATGTATCACAGGTCATCCCGAGTAGAGACAGCTTCAAGTACCTTGGGTCGGTTATCCAGGGGGAGGGGAGATCGACGAGGATGTTACACACTGTATTGGGGTGGGATGGATGAAGTGGAGGTTAGAATCTGGAGTATTGTATGGCAAGAGAGTGCCACTGATACTCAAAGGTAAGTTCTGTAAAGTGCTGGTTAGACCGACCATGATGTATGGGGCTGAGTGTTGGCCGGTTAAGAAATCACATACCTAGAAGATGAAGGTAGCAGAAATGAGGATGTTGAGGTGGATATGCATGCATATTAGGATGGATAAGATTAGGAATGATGATATTCGGGAGAAGGTGTGCGTGGCTCCCATTGATGACAAGATGCGGGAAGCAAGGCTCAGATGGTTTGGGCATGTTCAGAGGAGAAGCCCAGATTCTCCGGTAAGGAGGTGCGAACGGCTGGTTATGGAGGGTACGAGAAGAGGTAGGGGTCGTCCTAAGAAGTATTGGGGGAGGTGATTAGGCAGGATATGGTGAGTCTTCATATTTCCGAGGACATAGCACTTGATAGGAACATGTGGAGGTCGAGTATTAGTGTTGCAGGTTAGGAGGTAGTTGAGTCTTGTCTTATGCCATAACTGCGTGTGGCTAGTTTGGTAGGGATACTATTTTGCTTTTGCTTTGTATCATTCTTCTTGATTTCATGTTGTTCCTATTTCGTATTTTTTCATATTATATTTGTGGTGTTATTAATATTGTCTTCTTTTATCTTTTTGTCTTCTTGAGCCGAGGGTCCTTCGAAAACAGCCTCTTTACTCCTTCGGGGTAGGGGTAAGGTCTGCGTACACACTACCCTCCCCAGACCCTACTAGTGGGATTTCACTGGGTTGTCGTTATTGTTATTGTACTAAATGTATTAAACTACTAAAAATAAACAAAATAATTCATCCAATTATTACATCCAATGTTATCAAATGTATCAATCCATCAAATTCTCCACCTCGCAAATAAAAATAAACATCGTCCCTAATGCTTAGTAAAACAAGCTCAAAGAGTAGAAAAAGGCGAAGAAACTCCCTAAGAATCCTCAGTCGTCATGGGATCACCAGTGGGGGTCAGTTCGAGCTTCCTGAGATGTGAACAGGTCACATGCAGCAACAGCGGTACTGGATACAAGGCAGGGCTCCTCAGGCTGAGCAGTAGGGGCATCCTAAGAAGTCTGAGCTGGGTGGGGTCAATCAGCATGTCAAACGGCAAGTTTTCGGCCTCAACTATCCTAGTCACTTCAGCTCAGAGCTTCTGAGGTTCCCAAATTTTAGACCTTTTGAGGTTCAAACCAACATCAATCGAACACTCTTGTAGAGAGTTATCGATTGATGGTGGTTTCGACCTGTTTTATGACCACCAAATTCTAATCAAAACCCGTTGACCAGCCAGGACCTTTTCAAGTCCTTTGATGAATTTTTTTGGATAGTAGAAGGTATTTCTACATACAGCACTGGCTTGCAAGGAAAAATCTGGCCAATGCTCATGTAATAATCCCTCTGGCTAGCCGGAATTTCTTTTGGGCCACCCGATTTGACCCAATAGGTATATTCTCCCCTATGTTTCTTCCATGTTTCTTCATCTTTATGTTTTGTTGGTGTTATTTTGTTTGTTTCCGGTTTTAGTTGAAGAACAACATATTTAATTATTGATCAAATGACATTAGAGTTAAGAATACTTTTGTTTGTTTAATTTCATGTAAGCTGGTGAGTTTATCTCATGATTTAGCTTGCTTAGATTTTGTTGTCAATTCCCGTATGATTTTTGTTAGTGTTTAGCTACTACTTTTAGTTCTTAATTAGTTTTGGTTCATGTTAGAAAGAAATTGGGTCCAGGTAATTATTTGGCATGTCAAAACATAAAAAACTAGTGGGCTTTGAGCCCAGGTTGACATGGTTCGTTACTATCTGATCTAAAGCCTACATCCCAGAAATCTATTCAAATAAAAAATGATAAAGTGAAGGCAGTAAGTGAGGTAAAAGAGGAGAGTAAGATAAGAGGTGGTAAATACTTGGAGATTAAAGGGTATTAAGGGGAATAGACTTGGGGGAATAATTGTGATAACTAACTAGAAAACTTCTAGGAAAGAGGTAGGGTGATTAACTAGTAATAACAAAATAAGAAGGGGTTGGATATTAGGTCCTTAGGGTAGTAAAAATAAAAAATAAGAGGGATAAAAGAAAACAAAATTCTGAAGAGAAGCCCTAAGAAATCCAGTCTATAAGAAGGGTCATTTTCCTCTCATTTGATTCATCCTCAGCTGTTAAAAATTGGCTAAGATCTGAGATAATAAAAGCTTTTAAAAACAAAAAATTAGGAATCAAATGGATTTTCAAGGGTGTTTCTAATTACTGCCGGTCACTTTGAATTTTTTAGGTTCCAAGAGATTAATTCAGTCTTAAAAACACTGCTATTTTTTGCTGATACTATTGTTGATTCTGCTATTTAGTAGTTGAGCTCCATCATTCTTTTTAGCCTTTATTTGGCCTATAAAATTAGGCTTCAAATATTAGGTTTTCTCTCAGTTTTGTACTTTAGTCCCTTTGAATAATGAAGCTCCTCGATCTTCTGTGTTGACACTTGTGTGCTAATTTATGGTTTTTTATGATAGTTTATCTGGTAGAGATGTTTAACACACTATATTTGATGATTAAATGAAATTAATTGGTAAAAGCATGTTGTGGGTGTAATAGTATGCAAAAGTGGTCCTGAAATTTATTAGGTGATTTTTATGAGCAACTTGTTAACATTAAAATTTGTTAAGTTTGGAAAAAAATTGTTTGTTATCGTATGCAAGGATTGAGACTCAATTGATCTTAATTTTGTTCTTTTGCTTTGTTTGATTGATATTTCGATCTATAAGATTATCCCCATAGATATTGTCTTACAAATTCTAATTTTGCTTGAAGAAATACAAAACCACACGGCCCAGAGATAGCTATTTCGTGAAAGACGATATAACGGAAGCGCAAAATCAGATTTAGAAAGTTTACAATCCATGTCATTTTAGTCACAATTGTACAATTGAATATCAAACTCTTTAGCCATGTATCTGATTGAATAGATAAACTATGAGTTGTAGTTGTTTCTTTTATGGTTAATTTAAGAGCGTTGATGGGCTTGTTCTGGAAGCCTAAGATCTTCAAAGTCCATTAAATTGGAATTAATTTGGACGAGTTTTGCTAGGCCTACCATTTGATCTTGGTGGGCTTATATATGGATCTGAAGTTCACTAAACTTTGGACCATGTATTTATTCAGGCCCAATACCTTTTAGTCCAAATGTGAGCCCATAACTCAGCACATAGCAGGCTGACGATCTCGGAAAGCCACGACATTTTAGGTTTCACCCTGAGCCCAGCCATAAGCACGCCCAGATTCACTGGGAGTCTTAATTGTTACTACCACTTGCCTAAGGCGGATTTTTAACAAATCTGGAAAATTATTTAATTTTAATCACCAGATTTGTCTCTTGGTTACATCCTTGCAATTAGTTTCAAACTGGTCATCGATGCTTCATAGATCTGAATAGACCAAATTTGTAGATTTATCCAAAAATTAATACACCCTCCTACCTACAAATAAATTTCATAAATCATAGACCTTCACATATAATCTCAATTTAGGATACTAATCAACTTATGAACATTCATATTGCATTAGGCATAATTAATTAATAAATTATCATAGTTATGGGTGCAGTTCCTGTGACATAATTTTGATATTTAATCCCAAATTCAAGTGTGTGCTCACATAACTTGATGTCTTACTTCAAATAACTAATGATAAATATGTTGTAAATCATGGGTGCATTTCGCGTGGCGTGATTTGCAATATGTGCAAAATAACAAGTGCGCGACATTGTGACTTATTTTAAATAAATTCTGAATTACTTTAAAATGTGCAAATAAAAGCGGCAAAAGTAGAAATGCCATAATTCCTAAGACATGTAATAATTTAGACATACAAGCCAAGTGTAATTCATTAAGGTTCCATGCTAAAACCACGGAAACTGGGAGTGCCTCACCTTCTCCAGAATTAACAAAACTCCTTAACCAGTCCTCTATATTTCGGAGACCGTAATTCAGAGTCAAAACTTTCTTAAATTGGGTTTGTCACACCTCCTTTTTTACTACACCCCGTAAAGGGGGTATAATAAAGGGAATTTTTTCAATTAAAGGACAATCGAAACGGGATTATTATTAAAGATTTAGAGTCGCCACTTGGAAGATTTATGGTGTCCCAAGTCACCGATTTATTTTGAATCCCAAATCGAGGAAAATTTCGACTTTCCTTGTGAAGTCTGCGAACCAGAAATTCTGAATAAGGAATTCCGTTAACCCGAGGAAAGGTGTTAGGCACCCCCGGATTCCGTGGTTCTAGAACGGTCGCTTAAACTATTATAATTGTCCTACTATCCGATTTTAGTATATGTTTAAACCATGGTGCAATTTTAAATTATTTACTATTTTTAATTAATTTTAAGGAAGATGGAACGTCGTTTAAAACGTGTCTTTGGATCGCGACACATGAAATGCACCCGCAATCTGAAACACATTTTATTCAACGTTTTAGGATTTGGATTTGGGTTACATGAAATGCACACCCGAGTTTAAGAAGGTAAAATTATTAAATGACGCGCCTAAAAATAACTAACGCATTGTTAACTTTGCGAGGGCAATGAAAATTTACTAAATAGCATGCCTCGAACTCTAAGGTTGAATTAAAGCCAATTAAACGAGGGCTACACAGCTATCATTTTGTTTGGCATGGCATACCTTGAATTATTCTAACCAAGTTTCTAAATTGAAAAAGCTTTAGACTATTCTAGTTCAAAAATGGAACAGTTCTACTAATCATGCTAATTACATAAAGCTTAAAGGAAATTATAGTTATATCTAAATCATTGAACTTAAATTTCGAACCTAATGGGATAAGATTAAGTACAGACTACTCCATTTCGTTTCAAAGCTTGGGGCTGGCCCAATCGCGAGGCCCCCATGGCCCAGTGGAGCCATTAGCTACGGGGTTGCAAGCCTAAGACGAAGGGGTTCAGTATCGAGCCCACACAATGACAACAAGTACCAAATCTTTTTTTTTTTACGAACAGAAGAATAGTGACAAAAATGGTTCAAAAATCACTGGTTTGAGAACTCGATACTGAATAGACACCAAGTTTAACTTACAATTACTGGACACACATAAAAACTGATTGGGATTTAACACAAACTACTCAAAACATATTTTTGTTCACGTAACAATCACTATTGCCACAAGGGTTAATACTTGTAAAGAATATATTTATCATATAGCCATTTTAATGCTTTGAATTTGTTTCAAATGATCCTGAATCGAAAAACTAACTCACAAATCACTTAAAATATTCAGAATACCATATCCATGTCTTCATCAGGCACAAATTTCAAACAAGAGTTATTTGACAAACTATTAATCCTTATTACTGTTAAATTGTTTCATTATAATCAGCAACCTCTAATCTGATAATCTCGACCATTTTTTTTAGCATAGAAACAGATGACCTGGTTGTTAATTGCAGGGAACATAATCCTTTTAAAAGCTAAGGTAATAAAGTACAGTCCATGATGCTCATTGTTCTAACAGTCCCAAACAACTACACAATATGAATTAGAACTTAACTAAACATAATCTTGTGACATATTTCTACAACATGAATAAAATTAGAATTAAGCTGTTAACAAATAAAGTATAATCAAACTGAATCCAGCATGCTGCGTCTACTACACTCCAGGTTTCATTTCATTTCAAACTTCAAATCTGAGCTTACAATCAACAATGCCCAAGAATGTGTACCTGGAATTCGAAAATAAAAGAAAATAAGGAGGCAGTATCCAACAGCAGAGCAGATCAGCAATGTATCAGTAGTAGCAAACACACAGCCCCAGACTTAATGAAAAGGACCCAAAAGGTTTTTTCTCAAAAAACCCAACGACACAATAGTTTCTATACTTCTAGACTCAAAATTTCCAGCGGAAAACCAATATCAATTTTCTTTAAAGCTCTAAGTGAGTTGCAAGTTATTGTTTTTCAGAACTAAAAGGAATCGAAAGATAATCATTGAAAGAGTTTGATGAAACAGTAGAGTTCAATCTGTGTATTGATGAATTCCAGTGACTCTCTATCTTTCTCTAAGGTCTGAATCCCCTATCTCCCTAATTGCCCCATGTTTTATATCCGTCCTCAAACCTTTTCCAGCTCATAAGAACACTAAACCCCTGTATTTCCACTTTCAATTAAGAAATATTTGCCCCATGTTATTCTCTGATTTTCCCACTCTAAAGACACTAAATAGAATGTCAGTTCACTACTAATCCCCCTTTTCCTTTATTTAATTCACTGGCATGGGCACGCCTATATTTTAATCATGGGGTGCCCTGACATCCGGTGTTGGCATGCCACTTAGTTCCAATTCCCAAATTACCCCCTAAAACCTTAATAACATTCTGAAAGTTATAAGTATTCACAAATTAAGGCTATTCAATCTCTTACACAAACAAAATCATCACATTCCGCCTAATAGTTCTTAATACTAAAATCGAAACAAATTCATGTTTTGATGAAACTAGCACAAATTAGTTTAAGAACTACTATTATGCGAGTCTAAATTATTGGTCAATACAAACAAAACCAATAAACAGTCTATAAATTCGAAGAACTAACAAGAAAAATCATAGAACAAACTGACCAAATAAACATTCGATATAAAATAAAGAAAGGAGTAGAAGAAGATAATATTTACAAAAAAAAAATATATATCAAAGACCTAAAATTTGGACACTCACCTTTGTCTGACCCTGTCTTGAATTCGAAACTTCAACTTTGAATTTGAAATCGAAATGGACCTTAATCGAGTGTTCTCGACTGAGAACACACAACTAAGGTCGATCACGACCTCAATCCTTCAACTACGTATTCAATCCTATGATTTGGGTTTTTAGGGTTCATGCATTCGAATCCAGGTTCGAAGGGTTCTAGCCCGATTCGAAGGAAAATAGTGGTGGATTGGGGATGAGGGGTCCAAGGCGGTTGTGTGGTATTAAATGGGGACTGGTCTAAGGCGGCGGCTCCACCAGAAGGTGGTGAGGGAATGGTGGCGGCTCCTAGGGTTCTTGGTCTTGATTCAGAATTCGAGTGGTTCTGGGATGATTCGAGGGAAAGGGTTTCAGGGGTTGAGATGGGGAGGTTGAGGGGGTTCTAGGGTGTTATTCTGGTGGCCATCGGAGCCGGCGCCGGAAGAACCGTTTGGTTTTTCGCATATTCGAAAGGTTGGGATAGGAGTCGACGGAAACGGATGGTAGATCGGGGATGGGAAGATTATGACAAACACACAGTGTAAATTTGGAGATGTTTGGATACCAACCGCCGGCGGAGGCGATTTCCGGCCGGCAGTTTACGGCGGAGGGTAGTGGTGAGTTCCTACGGTCTCTAAGGGGTGTGGAAACGGAGATGAGAGGGGTTTGGCTGGGGGCGGGGTGTGGTTTGAACTTATATAGTAGGAAGGGCAATGGCTCCAGGCCGTTTAATCAAACAAGATCAACGGCTTGGATCGTTCACTCAAAATGGAACGACATCGTTCAGTTGTAATAGAGACCAGGTTGGTCTCTGACGGGAACGGGTCGGTGTGGGTGAGACTCTTGGGACCATTTGATCAAGATGATTCAATGGTCTAGATTGAAATGCTTGAAACAGTGTCGTTTAGTCTAGCTGGGGATGGACTGGGTCGGGAAGGGTATTGGACTGTGTAGGGATTGGTTTTGGACTAAGTTTTATCCGAGTTTTGTTTGGGCTGTGACTGTTTTGGCCAAAAATTTAGGTCTTCTCTTTTTGTTAATTCTTTTTCTTTTATTTTCTTCCTAAATTATTTTCAAAAATTAAAAACCTAAAATCATAAAACCAAATTAACTTAAAAATACTAGTTATCTCTACACAATAATTATTGCAAATAATTAAGTACCAAAATCACACAATTTAAACACTAAAATGCAAAGTGCATTATTTTTAGGTTTTTTTCATTTTATAAAAATAAGCAGTTTACTATTTGACTCAAAATTATACAACTAAATCCTAAATGCAAATGCAACCTATTTTTTGTATTTTCTTATTAATTGCTTGAATAAACATGCGCACACACAAATACAAGCAATAACTGAAAACCACGAAAATTCACGAAATTGCACACAAAGGAAAATTGTTTTATTTTGAATTTTATGGGAATAATTCGTATAGGAAAAAATCACACGCTCACAGCCGCCCCTCTTTGTCAAGAAACATGAAGTGTTTTCGTGCAAAGATAAAGTGAGCGGATACGTCTCTGTTCTCCAGGCGGGCTCCTGACTTTAAAACTTTAAAAGGTACACCTCTGTTCTCCAGGCGGGTTCCTGACTTCAAAACTTAAAAAGGTACACCTCTGTTCTCCAGGCGGGTTCCTGACTTCAAAACTTAAAAAGGTACACCTCTGTTCTCCAGGCGGGTTCCTGACTTTAAAACTTAAAAAGGCACACCTGTGTTCTTCAGGTGGGCTCCTGACTTCAAAACTTTAAAATGTACACCTCTGTTCTCCAGGCGGGCTCCTGACTTTAAAACTTTAAAAGGTACACCTCTGTTCTCCAGGCGGGCTCCTGACTTCAACACTTTAAAATGTACACCTCTGTTCTCTAGGCGGGCTCCTGACTTCAAAACTTTAAGATGTACACCTCTGTTCTCCAAGCGGGCTCCTGACTTCAAAACTTTAAAAGGTACACCTTTGTTCTCCAGGCGAGCTCCTAACTTCAAAACTTTAAATGGTACACCTCTGTTCTCCAGGCGGGCTCCTGACTTCAACAACTCTAAAAGTACACATCTGTTCTCCAGGCCGGCTCCTAACTTCAACAACTCTAAAAGTACACCTCTGTTCTCCAGGCGGGCTCCTGACTTCAACAATATAAAAGTACACCTCTCTTCTCTAGGCGGGCTCCTGACTTCAACAACTTAAAAGTACACCTCTGTTCTCCAGGCGGGCTCCTGAATTCAACAACTCTAAAAGTACTTCTTTTGTTACTTGACATTGTTTTCCCTTGCATCTTGAACCATTTTCCCTTGAAACTTGAATTATATTCCTTCGAAACTTGAATTATCTTCCTTCGAAACTGCTTTCCCTTAAAACTTGTGTTGTCATGCTTTCCTTTGAAACTTGAGTTGTCTTCCTTCGAAACTGCTTTTCCTTAAAACTTTAGTTGTCTTCCCTGTTCTGTTTGGTGTTTGTCTTTCCTTACGGTGGGTTCCTCTGAAACAACCGAGATTTTCTGCCCCTGTTTTAATCAAAGAAAAATCTTGTTAGTTTAAAATGCGGTGGTTGGTTGTGATGCTCTTGCTGGAGATGGTTTTTTCTTTGCTCCTTTCCGTACTCAGTTTTGTCTGACTGCCTTGGTTGAAAATTTCCGACCTTCTCTGGTCCTTAACTGCAGGATTCCTAACTGTTGTTTTTCACTTCTAGTCTTCTTATCTGACCCCAATATCTTCCATGACAACTGATTTCCACTCGAAGACCCTGCTAGTTCCTTGACTAGGCACTTCCTTTATAAACCATAACCCCGAAAATACCTATCTTCATTTGCACCCGAATATCTTTGATTTTTTGCATTGCCCCTGGACCGATACCCACCAACCCTTTGTGTTTCATCTAATCCCCAAAGCATATTGATTTTTACTAACTTCAGCGCGCATGTCGCTCTTTCCTGATTTAAACCACTGGCCTTGGCCTTGAGGTCTATAACCTTTGATTTCTGCTTGGAATATCCTTCTTGTTGTTGGTCCAACCTTTTCGTCCATCTTATCACAGAATATACCTTTGATCCGTTCACCCAACACCCTCCATCTGTTGCATTCCCCATGAACTGATATGTACCAAACCTTTGTATTTTGCAGGGATCCCAAAGCATGTTGATTATTACCAGCTCAGTGCCCTAGTTGTTCTTTCCTGTCTTATGACGCCTTGATGTACTAGCCAGATCTCGTCTTGTATAATTGGAAAATTGATGGCAAATTTTGGAGTCATTTCTTACTTGCTCTGACCAAACAGACTCGGGAAGAAGATGTGAACATAAAAGGAATAGAATAAAGAAAAAGGAAAAAGGAAAAAAAGATGATTCCTAACAAGAAAACTATAAGGTAGAAACCTATCGGATGTGGATATTAACTCTAATGACCGTGACACACACTTGCGGCCTATTCTGTTAAGTAATTCCGATGTTCAGTACTTGTCGTACTTTTCTTCTGTGGAACGGGACTTCCATGCTCTGCATACCAAATCTAATTCACAATCTTGATTTCGACTTGTAGTGCCTGAAAGGTTTTCATTATCAAACCTCTCACTTTTTGGTCTTTCTCTCCCCTTATAGTCGCCTCAAACTGCCCGTGAAGGTTTTCACTAATGAGACTCTCATTTTCTGATTTCTCTCGGCTTTCATCATCTTACGGTGCCCGTGAGGGTTTTCACCAATAAGACTCTCTCATCTTTATTTTCTCAACTTTTGTCGCCTTACGGTGCCCATGAGAGTTTTCACCAATAAGACTCTCATTTTTATTGTTCTTGTTTGGACCGGAGTGTTGCCCCTAGTATGAATCATCTTTACTTACTCGACTTGGCATATTTTGAAAACTGATCAGAAGGTCTTTCTTTGGACGGTAACGTGGGCTTTTGGATAAGGTTAGAAAGAAAGGGTATTAAAGGCTCAAAACAAATCAACATGGGTTCAAAATTACAACTTTCGGAACCGAATTTCTTTACAACAACCACATTTTCTGCCCCAGTCTCTTGCTTGGGGATCTTTTGATTTTTTTGTTTCACTATGACCGAGCAGTGAGGCTGCCTACGTATCCTCAAAGGAATCAGGTCGTACGTAGTTCATACCAAATTCCTTATTGTTATAGTTTTTCTTTTCCCTTATCATTATTTTTCTTTTGTGCTTTTTTCTTTCTTTTCTTCTTTTTTTTCTCTTTTTTTTTCTTTTACTTAGCTCTCACGCTTGTGCTTCTAATCTTTGCTACTGATTCCGAAAGAGGGGTATGAAAGAAAACAAGTAAGGCTCAAAGGGGTAACGAAGGATAAAGTGTTTAGATAGCAGAACAAAATGCCTTCGTCATTCCAATCTTCAAAATATGCCAAGCATAAACAACGTGATTAAACAAACATTTGTGACATCTTCTGATTGTGCTAGACTTGATAGCTATATCCACACATTTGCTTTCTTCATCTGTTAAATGCAAAGCACCATTGGTCAACGACCCTTACCAATTTGGGCAAATTTGTCTTTAATTTCAAACTTATGCGGCATGACACATAAGGTTTCTTTATGTCCTCTCAGCCCCAGTTTCACATGGTTCGGGCTTCAAATGATCTCAATCTGTTCTTGTTTCCCTTAAGTGCCCCTATTATCTTCCCAATTGCTTCATGATTGAACCTTTAAGATTTAGGCCTAGAACTATGCAAACATGTCATGTCACTAGAGTCGACAGGAAAAGAACTATGAAGAGGAGAGAACTAAACAAAAGAAAATGACTAGAAACAACAGAGAACATGACATTGCATTAGACGTTGAAATAGTTCAAACAACAAGACAAGCAAACTAAATTGGAGTATAACCCTCAGAACAAACCTAGACAACACTAAATGAGATACTACGACCCAAGGAACTGGAGAAAATGAAAAAATGGAAGGGTTTGATTTACAAGACAATATCCAACTTACAACCCTAAAATAACTTGGACAGCAAAAATGACAACAAAATCAGCCACCAAAACTCCTCTCCGATTGACCAAGAAATGGAGTGTCCTTCCAATTACCAAGCTCAACATCTTAGCTATTGACTTATGCATCAACAATATTAGGACCTTCACAAGTCTTCATCCCATTGTTCTCAGCAAATTGCTTTTGGGTTTCCCGTGCCTGTTCGTTCTTAAGATCAACCTCTGATAGCGCTGAAAGCTTAGTAGCACGTGGACCTCTGAGGCTCCCAGAAGAGTTCTCACATTCTTTTTCAAAATAGACCGTACCTACCATATGCATCTCATTATGCACAGGTGACGGACTTTGGCTAGTGTTCGCTGCATCTGGACTTTGCACGACAATGTCGCCTACATCAATATGCTTTTGGATCGCGTTCTTCAGACTCCAACACTTCTCTATGTCATGCCCCGGGGCATCTGAGCAATATGTGCACCGTTGAGAAAAGTCAAACTTCTTTGGAAGAGGGTTTGGCATACTTATCTGGATCGGCTTCAACATGTCCAGTTTTCTTAGCCTTTGGAACAAACTGGCATATGACTCTCCTAATGGCCTCTCATTCTTAAAGGCTTGATTAGGCCGGAAATCTGATCCAGGGGGTTTGCAGTAGGTTTGTGGGAATAGATAAACATTTTGTGGAGCTGGATACTGGGAAAGTGATGTATGATTTTGGAGGTTATATGAAGAGGAGTAGTATTGGGGAGGATCATCTGGTGCACAATGATGTTCACGGGTGCGAGGGCGAGGCTGGAAGGGTCGATCAAGGGTCGGATCATCTTCTCTGTTTCTCTTTCTTCCACCCAATCTTACTGGGATGTTCTGATTGTCTTTCAGAAGACTCATGATTTTGCCTGCCTTGATTCCTTCTTCTACCATCTCCCATATTTTTATCATATCACTAAAAGGTTTACCCAAGGCTGAGATCAAATGACTAAAGTAGATGGGCCCCTGGGCTTGTAGGAAAAGCTCAACCATTTCTTTTTCAACAATCGGGGGATTGACACGAGCAGCCTGTTTCTTCCATCTGAACCCAAATTCCCTAAAGT
>MU731102.1:0-22500 GCA_026770625.1 Nicotiana glauca
AACTAAGATACACGGGGCCCTCAAATAATTGTTATAATATTTTAGACTCGGAAGGACCGTTTAGCTAATTTCACGTTCTTTCCCAAAGTAACAAGAGATAGATATCATAGGAACAATTTTAATATACATTCTTCAGTACGGGTGCACATTTATGTGACCCAAATCCGACTCTCAACGAAGTCGAAATGTATCTAAAGCCACAGGCGTACTGGTACGGTGTGGTTAAGGAATATATTTTCACGACATTGCAATTCTTTAAAATTGAAAGGCGGAACATTAATGCACATAATCGAAAGCATATAATTGGAATTATATAAAAAATCAAATTCAACAGTTGAGCGACCGTGCTAGAACCACGGAATTCGGGAGTGCCTAACACCTTCTCCCGGGTTAACAGAATTCCTTATCCGGATTTTTAGTTCGCAGACTGTAACAGAGTCAAACTTTCCTCGGTTCGGGATTAAACCGGTGACTTGGGACACCATTATATTCTCAAGTGGCGACTCTGAAAACTTAAATAACTAATCTCGTTCCGATTGTCCTTAAATTGAAAAAACTCCTCTACGCCCTCGCGGGTAAGTAGCATATAGAAATTTATATGAAAAAGGGAGGTGTGACAAGGTTCAGTAGAGTCTCGCGAATCAGTACGGAGATGTCTGTATTTATTCTCGAGAGGCTACAGAACCTTTAGGAAAAACTTCGTATTCTTGAAATTCTTGTCGTGCGAACTTGTTGGTCCGAGTGCTAAACTTTTGTTATTCTATTATCTCACAGATGGTGAGGACACGAGCTACTAGACAGAGTGGACGACCACCAGTGCCACTAGCTGAGGCCACCAGAGGCCGTGAATGTGGTCGTGGTCATGGCAGAGGTAGAGCAGTGAGGGTTGCACCTATTAATCCACCGGCTGCCCCGGCTCAGGATCAGGCTCCAGCTATGGATGCTCCAGCAGCACCTGTCCAGGCACCAGCTGTGCCTAATGTGATTCCAGGCCTTCAGGAGGCTTTAGCTCAGATCTTGTTAGTGTGTAACGATTTAGCTCAAGCGGTTTCAGCCACTGCGGCCGCAGCTACTTCACAGACCGGGGGAGGGATCCAGACCCCCGTTGCTCGCACACCCAATCAGGTTGTGCAGGTACTCCAAACTCCGGGAGCACCTCCAGCCTAGCCGATTACACCAGTGCAGGAGTTTGTAGTACCAGTTATATCGGATGATGTGCAACGTCGACTTGAGAGGTTTGGTAGACTGCAGCCGCCGACATTCAGCGTTGCAGAGAGAGAAGATGCCCAAGGTTTCTTAGATAAGTTCCAGCGGATGCTTTGTACAACAGGTATTATTGAGACTAATGGTGTGGCATTTACCACGTTTCAGTTTTCTGGGGCTACTTTCACTTGGTGGGAAGCGTATGAGGGGCGTAGGCCTGTTGGTGCAGCGCCTATTACTTGGCAGCAGTTCTTCGTTGTCTTTCTAGAGAACTATGTGTCGCAGTCCCGCAGAGAGGAGCTGCGTAGAAGATTGAGTGGTTGCGATAGGGTGAGTTGACTGTGTCACAGTATGAGATGAGGTTTTCTGAGTTGGCTCATCATGCCATCTGGTTGGTTCCGACAAATCGAGAGAGGATCAAGAGATTTGTTGGTGGTCTTACTTATCAGCTTCGTATTCTTATGACCCAAAAGAGGGTATCTGGTGCTACGTTCGAGGAGGTGGTTGATATCGCTCGTGAGATTGAGTCGGTTTCCCGACAAGAACGAGAGGAGAGGGAGGCCAAGAGGCCTCGAGGATCGGGCAGTTACACTGGTGCTCCTTTGAGGGGCCACTTTCAGCGTGGTAGAGGTCGTTCATTCAGGCCTGCTCAGTCAGCTCACCCAGATTATCGTGGGTCATCTTTGGGACATGGTTATCAGGGATCTCAGTAGGGCTAGTCATCAGTTAGCACCCTTCTAGCTCAGAGTTCATCCCGTGCTCCATCAACTCAGGCCTCTTCTATGCTGAGTGCATCATCTAGTCACTCTGGTGCAAGGTTCCCTTCAGTCCCCTTCTCCAGCACCTGGGAGTTGTTATGAGTGCGGCGAGATGGGCCACATGTGGAGGCAGTGTCCTCATCGTGTTTCTAGTTTATCCCAGTAGAGGGGTTAGTCTTTTCCTTCAGCGCCAATTGCTTCGCCACCACCTGCTCATCCAGCTAAGGGTGGAAGTCAGTCAACCAGGGGTCTCCCCAGAGGGAGAGGTCGATCAGGGGGCGGTCAGGCCCGTTTCTATGCTATTCCAGGCAGATTCGATGATACTACTTCCGATGTTGTCATTATAGGAATTGTTTCGGTCTACCACAGAGATGCCTCTGTATTAATTGATCCCGGATCCACCTTTTCTTATGTGTCATCATACTTTGCTCTATGTATTAATTGATCCCGGATCCACCTTTTCTTATGTGTCATCATACTTTGCTGATTATTTTTGTACGTCCCGTAAGATTCTTGCTTTACCTATTCATGTATCTACCCCGGTGGGTGATACTGTTATTGTAGATCGTGTGTACCAGTCATGTGTGATGATTATTGAGGGTCTGGAGACCAGAGTTGATCTTTTATTACTAAGTATAGTGGATTTCGATGTCATTTTGGGCATGGATTGGTTATCTTCGTATCGTTCTATTCTAGACTATCATGCTAAGACAGTCACTTTGGCTATGTCGGGTGTACCGCAGATCGAGTGGCATGGCATGACTGATTATGTTCCTAATAGAGTGATCTCTTTCTTGAAAGCCCAGCATATGGTTGGGAATGGTTATCTCTCGTATCGCTCCTTTGTGAGGGATATCGGAGCTGAGGCTCCCAATATTAATTCGGTTCCATTTGTGAGAGACTTCCCTAATGTATTTCCTGCAGACCTACCGGGCATGCCACCGGACAGGGATATTGATTTTGGTATTGATCTAGTGTCGGGCACTCGGCCCATTTCTATTCTGCCGTATAGTATGGCACCAGTGGAGTTGAAGGAGTTAAAGGAGTAGCTTCAGGAACTCCTATATAAAGGGTTCATCCGGCCTAGTGTGTCACCTTGGGTGTGCCAGTTCTGTTTGTGAATAAGAAGGATGGCACAATGAGAATGTGCATTGATTATAGACAATTGAACAAGGTAACTATTAAGAACAAGTATCCTTTACCTCGCATTGATGATCTATTCGACCAGCTTCAGGGAGCGAGGGTGTTCTCTAGGATTGATCTCCGTTCGGGACATCACCAGTTGAAGATCAGGGATTCAAATATTCTTAAGATAGCCTTTAGGACCATATATGGTCATTATGAATTCCCGGTTATGTATTTTGGGCTGACCAATGCCCCAGCAGCGTTCATGCATTTGATTAACAGTGTGTTCCGGCCTTATCTTGACTCATTTGTCATAGTCTTCATTGATGATATTCTGGTATATTCACGTAGTCAGGAGGGGCACGCGGAGCATTTGAGGGTAGTGTTGCAGAGATTGAGGGAGGAGAAGCTTTATGCAAAGTTCTCCAAGTGTGAGTTTTGGCTCGGTTCAGTGGCATTCTCGAGGCACGTGGTGTCCATTAAGGCGATTCAGGTTGATCCAAAGAAGATAGAGGCGATGCAGATTTGGCCCATACCGTCCTCAGCTACTGAGATTCGTAGTTTTCTTGGTTTGACAGGCTATTATCACCGGTTTGTTCAGGGATTCTCGTCTATCGCATCGCCCTTGACCAATTTGCCTCAGAAGGTGCTTCATCTATATGGTCGAACGAGTGTGAGGAGAGCTTTCAGAAGCTCAAGACAACTTTGACCACACCTCCAGTGTTGGTTTTGCCATCAGCTTTAGGTTCATATACAGTGTATTGTGATGCTTCGAGAGTAGGGATTGGTTCTGTGTTGATGCAGGAGGGTAGAGTTATTATATATGCTTCTCGTCAGTTGAAGCCCCATGAGAAGAATTACCATGTTCATGATTTGGAGTTGGCTATCATAGTTCATGTATTGAAGATTTGGAGGCATTACTTGTATGGCGTATCTTGGAGGTATTCACTGATCATCGCAGTCTTCAGCATTTGTTCAAGCAAAAGGATCTTAACTTGAGACAGCGAGATGGTTGGAGTTGCTTAAGGATTATGATATTACTATATTGTACCATCCTGGAAAGGCCAATGTGGTGGCCGATGCTTTGAGCCAAAAGGCAATGAGTATGGGGAGTTTGGCATATATTCCGGTTGGGGAGAGACCTCTTGCAGTTGATGTCCAGGCTTTGGCCAATCGGTTCGTGAGGATGGATATTTCTGAGCCCAGTCGGGTATTGGCTTGTATGGTATCTCGGTCTTCTTTATCTGATCGCATCAGAGAGTGCCAGTATGATGATCCATATTTGCTTGTCCTTAGGGACAGAGTTCAGCATGATGATGCTAGAGATGTGACAATTGGTGATGATGGAATGTTGAGGATGTAAGGCCAGATTTGTGTGCCCAATGTGGATGGGCTTCGGGAGTTCATTTTGGAGGAGGTCTGTCGTGACTCAAACCTATGGGTCGCGACGGGCACCCGGTACCTTACTCAACCGAGCACCAACTTACAACTAAGGGACTCTGAACATATGATGTCAAACTTTTGGCCATGGGCCACATTACAAGATGACAGCGAATGCTGACTAAATATCAATATAAAACTTGGCCGACAAGGCCGTCATATTTATTACAGCTGACAAACCAACCAAATATTTATATACAAGGCCTGAAAGCCTAACATACTGCATTAATTGACAAGATATGTCTACAAGCCTCTACTAATAGATATACTGTGATCGGAACAGCTCCCCAACCTACTCATGACATATATACGTATATATACTAGATATACATAAGGCTCTAAACCCGAAAACTCCGAAAGACATGGAGTTTACCGATCAAGATGAACTCGGCCAACACATATTGAAGAGCCTACTCGTCTGTCTGTCTGACCTGCACGCATGAAATGCAAAGCCCCCAGAAAAGGGACGTCAGTACGAAATAATGTACTGAGTATGTAAGGTAATATACTGAAAGTTGAAACTGAACTGATAATATAATAACTGCAAGTAGCTGGAAGTCAAAGATAATCTGAAGATATGCTTACCTGCTGATACTGACTCAATTCTCTCAATATAGTAAGTAAAATAGGTGTTCGACCCTATAAGGCTTGGTATACATATATATATCTGATCTGCCGTAGTAGGCTCGCTCATAAGCGCTCCGCTATACTAGGCTCTGTATCTCGACCAACTGGGCTCGCTCATATGCGCTCGGCCACAATAGGATCGTCATATAACTTACCATCTGATCAGAGGTTGCCCAATAAGGGCCTGCCCATCGATTATAACTCGATGGTAATGAAAATACTTTTAATACTGTATATATAAACTCTCTGCTCTCTTGACTGGAAGAGGAAAATACTCAATTGAATATAAAGTCTCAATAAGGAGAATTATAACTTACAAAACTATAAAAATATACACAACTTGCGAGACAACAAAATATATACAAATTTCGGAATATGAATTTTTCTCTATGGCTTGTTACCAAACTTGTGTAATAACGAGATCATGCAAAATGAAGGAAGAGTTTAGCCTTAACATACCTGTAGTAGGAGAAACTCCGAATAATATTTCGTTGAAAGACCTACGTTGTTTGAACGAAATTTGCCTTTGCTCCTTAGAAATTCACGGACGAAAATATTTTCTGGTTCCGAAAACTTTGGAACGAATGATCATTTAATTCTTTTGATTTTGGAGAAAAACATTTCTGGTTCTTCTTAGTTTTGAAAGAATGACATTGAATTCATTTTGATTTTTGGAGGAAAACGTTTTTCTTTGGTTGCTTGAGAATTTGAGATGAAACGTTTCTGTTCCTTGAAGCTTTGGAAAGAATGACATTTCTTTGAGTGATTTTGGTTCAAATTTAGACTTTGGAAGATAACTGAGTTATCCAATCTTATTTTGGTCTAGGCGGCCATAAGTGACTTACTTAGTTACGTCTTATCTTAGGGGCTTCTTGCCACGTGGTTGGGGGATAAATATTAGGTTTTTATCCATTTATTAGTTAATCGGATAATGTCTTGTTACCCGATAATTAACCAATTACCCGCATAATTCAAAAATTATCCCAAATTACTTAAAATATTACTCACTTTTTACATACCTTATACACCTTACTATCATGGCCATGTAGTACCTTGTATGGCACTAGTCTATAAATACTGTATATTTTAGCTTGGGTCGTATTTTACCCCAAAATGCCAAACTTGGAAGAAAATTCATTTTCTTCGACTTGCTTCTCTTCTCACCTTCACGAATTTATTCATCACTTACAATCCTTATAATCTCCAAATAATTTTTCCTTGGACTGATGTCGATTACCTTTTAACAAATTTCAACACATAATACTACTGGGTAAAACATCATCGTAACTTAATTCTGCGGAGCGTAACATCACCGTAATGTAATACTGCAAAGCATAACATCGACGTAATACTGCGGGGCATAACATTATTCCCCCGTTTGGAACATTCGTCCTCGAATGTTGACTGGTGCATTTAATTATCTTTTCCATAAGTTATATCTTCCGAATACTTTAGAACTTCCCTTGCCATATAGGTGATTGTTCTGTGAATGAGTCCGAAGTGGAGGGCATTCCCCCTTAGGCCTCCTTCATACACCACAACTTGTAGTCGGAATCCTTCCAAACTCGTAACTGTTGCTACCTTTCATCATGCAGCCTGTATAGTTTTGATCTTGTAAGTGTTCCCAATCTCTAGGATTCACATGTAGATATTGATAAGATGTCCTGGGCATTTATGAGTATACTGAAGTTCTTCGCTCGGTACTTGGTTGAATTCACGAATATTGTTATATCTCATCGCATAGGTCCGTTTAACCATCCGTATAAGTTTACTGCCATAACCCTTACTTTAATTTATCATTGCTGAGGTCTGCTACCAAATCCCAGCTTACTCTCGTTGCTCATTCCATATGTATAAATTTAAGTCCTTTAATGCTTCCTTATTACTGTTCATCTTTAGAATGATGGCCTAATCTTATCTCATACCTTGTAACTTTTGTCCATCCATTGTTGATTCACCTCAATATTGATCTACAATATACTACTGATAACTTAAACTTTTATGTAATATTACTGCTAGGATTCATGTTTTATCGGGGAACGTCTGAAATGATTAGATTGATCCACCTGGGCGATACCCTGCTTTCATAACCGTACCTTACAACATTCCAATACAATTTAACTTGCGTGGGTACTTTAATCCTGTCAATTCATAAGATCCGTTTCTTTTCTTCGTTGAAGCATTACTCAATTTAAGGCCCAAACGTCATATTTTATTTATTACCAGGGTGGCATTCTAAATGCTATTAGTCTTAGACTCCTTTAAGTCCATTCAGGCTATAGTGAGCTTTGTATAATTTAGAGAAACCACCTGCTCTTCTTATTTTCATGGGCTTAATCCTGAGGACTTTTCCATTTTTGTTACCTTCTCACTCGCCCTTTCATATCCTTACTCTTGTCTTCTAGAACCTTATCGCTTCACCATACAATGGCTTGCGACCTACACAACTCTATTTATATTACTTGCAACCTTTCAACTTGCTTGCATCATAAATTTCTTTATGTCATTCTGGGACATCAAGCGAGACATCACATCATCTCTAACGCTTCTTTACTGTGTTACCTCCTCCATACCTAGAAACCATAGGCTATGAGATATGCCACTGACTGTGCCACTATCATTCCTGGATATTGAATCCAGCCTTCTATCCGAAGTATGGACTATTCACATATTCTGCCTTTGAGTATCTCGTACGTTGTTCACCTTTACCTTACTTACCTTTAAATCTCGCATCGTATCTTCTATCTCTTTCATAACCTCCCTTCCACATAGGTATAATTCACGTCAATAATTTGAAGCTCTATTATAATTCTTACACCTCTGGTGCATACACAATCCGGTGGGAGATTCGTACTGACTTCTTATGAGGCTGGTACTCTTCAGTTGGCTTCATCATAGAGCTATTACAAGATATGGCTACTATACTATCTTTCCTATACCTCTACTATTTAAGAGTGATCCTGAGGTCTATAATTCTTTTGGTCCCTCCTGTTTTGCTTAGTCTATGTAACTCTTTAGTTTTCTCTTCTTTCTGATCAGCCTCTATGTAGGCTTAAGATATCTTCCGATCCTTTGCTCATGGTATCAGTTATTACCTTAGTATTTCAAGAGCATTATGGAATATCCATGATACAATCTTTTAATAATTCAATCCTTTATCTATGCCCTGGGCTCAATTCTTTCTTTTAACTTATATCAGAGTCTTCTATGGATGCATGATTATCAACAAATATGCTGCCTGAATAATGCTCCAAAATCTCGAGTGTATCCATAACGTACTAACTCTGGATCATTGATCGAATAATTCCTTTCGTTCCGTCTCAACTTTCTTTAAACGTGTGCATTTACTTTTCCTGGTCTTTCTGCCCCTTGTTGCGTCCATACTTAGCTTATCTTGGTGCTTACACTTGCCAGAATTTTCATACAACTCATATGATCTCGAATATTACTTTTAATTCTTACATTCCGTTTATTACCTACAGTAGGTGTCACTTTCCTTCAGAATGCTTACAATGTTGTTGTGAGATTGTTGTTAAGTAACCATTTCCTCTTTTGGTTGTTGTGCTTAGGATGAAGCCTTCTTTCTTATCTCCTCAACTAGTCTTTCGTTGTAGTACTTAGGGAGAACCCTTGACTCTCGTAAAGCTGTGAGCTTATTACAGACCTTTTTTTTTATGTTCTTACTTGCCTATAATCATCTGTAGTTGCTTGCTTCCATGCCCTTGTACTTATATGGTTGCTTCTGAACTGATATTTTGACTGCCTTCCCAGTGGCACTTTCTTTTATCCCCGTAACACTCATACGGTACCTTTAACTACTCCGACTCTTGTTTGAATATATCTCGAGTATTACTACGACATTCTTCCAGGATGAATTCTCCATGCTGGGTTCTACTATGTTTATATTACCCGATTTGGTGACTCGTCTGTCACCTCATGTTTAGCCATAACTGGGATATTCCTGACAAATTACTAACTACTCATTGGACCATTCTCATATCAATATTCCTCGTAATCTTTCTTGGGTTATTACCTTTGTATTAACTTACGTCTCTCACTAGCTCCTTATTTATTAATAACAGCTTGGGCAGGAACCTTTACTTTCTCTCCTTGACGTCGTGCTTGCACAATATTCTTGAATCGTAGCGTATCTATAAGATTTGGATAATTGTTATATCATTTCTCTTTCATTTATCGCATTCTTCCTTTACCAGTCCATAGTCACTATAACCATTTATTGCCACATTACTCCATATTCCCTCCTTTAGAGGTGTACTAAAAGCTGAAGCCACAGGGATCTACCTATAGATGTTTTACCTCTTCATCTTTGGCGTCGTTTCTCAACATCAATGAACCTTAGTTGCCTTGCGGCAATTCTTCTGTACCAAGGATGACAAATTTTCTTAATCGCGAGGGTGACACTTAGCGTAACTAGCACGTATAGCCTCTTAAGCTTAACTTTTCTCACATTACTTGCTCTAGGGAAGCGTCTCCCTAAATAACTATTCTCTGAATTCATAGTGAATCTTCTTTTATGGTCCATTCTATTACCGTCGGAACGAAGTCTAAAATTACCATGATGCCGAGTACTTTCCAATCATTCAGTCCCTAATTTATATTTAGTTTATTTTGTTTACCAGTCCATACTGATTACTGTTACTCTGGGGATTAACTCTCCCCTATGGTAGTCGCGTAGGAGTCCTGAACGTATTTCTCGAATTGAGGATATAACCATATGGACTATACTCTTTCGATGTCTTAAGGCCCATCACCTTTCGTCTCTTCCTTCATTTGACTATAGGTTCTGTAACACTCTACCGCTTTTATCCATGCATCACACCTTATTCATAATGCTTCCTTATCTCTATTCTCATTACATTGCTAATATTTGTGCATATCCCTTTTTTGTGAAAACTTCAATACGAAATTGTTTCGCTTTTAGCTTTCCTTTGATCCATCTAGTGGCTCTTCAAGTTTCTTAACGTTCTCGCTTTACTAGGGACGTGAGCCACACTAAGGTAATATTTATCCCTTCAAGGGTTATACTGCATGTCTTTGTAGTACACATATCTGGCTGCACTATTTTAGCGTGCACCATCTAGGTGTCTCAAAAGGAGATCTATTAGAACATCTGTAATATCCTTCGAAAATGTCAACTAACGCAAACAATTTATCCATCATATCTTCTTATACTACTTCTGTGAACCCCCATAGGGCATATCTAGAACGGGTGCGGCCAATTGTATATACCTTTGTTACTATTGAATATAACTCAAAAAACTCATGTTCCTCTACCTCAATTATAAACGTTGTTAACCTTCATTAACTGGGTATCTCGTACCCTTTTTCACCTTGATACTTTTGCTTGCTGAAACTTGTACTTATCTTCTTAATCTGTCCTTGTCCTTTACCATTAAGATGGATACGCATTCTTGCCTTAAGGCTTCTTATCAGGGAGCTTACACCCTTCACTACACCCATGGTCTGCTAAAGACCTCACATTTACTTTATTAAATGCATCATACAAAAATCCAATTCCTCTGACTCAGCTCGTCCACAACTATCTCTCTTTCCAACCTTCATTCCGGATGTAAGTATCGTCTTATTATGAATAAAAAAATTAAAATTTGAATTCTTATAAGTGAGCTCTACCACACGATCTAGAGTAAGAAGAAAGAGTGACAATCCTAAATGCCCTGTAGTCTCCTGCTTATAAGTGTGGTACACGACACACCCATAAACAAGACTCTACTAGATACAGCTTGTAGACTCCCTAGGATAGAACTGCTCTGATACCACTTTTCTCACGACCCAAACTGATGGGCCGCGACGGCCACCCGGTACCTTACTCAACCGAGCACCAACTTGTAACTAAGGGACTCTGAACATATGATGTCAAACTTTTGGTCATGGGATACATTGCAAGATGACAGCGAATGCTGACTAAATATCAATATAAAACTTGGCCGACAAGGCCGCTACATTTATTACATCTGAAAAACCAACCAAATATATATATATATACAAGGCCTGAAAGTCTAACATACTGTATTAACTGACAAGATATGTCTACAAGCCTCTACTAATGGATATATTGTTATCGGAACGGCTCTCCGGCCTACTCATGACATATATACGTATATATACTAGATATACATAAGGCTCTAGACCCGAAAACTCCGAAAGGCATGGAGTTTACCGATCAAGCTGAACTCGGCCAACACTTATTGAAGAGGCCTACTCGTCTATCTGTCTTACCTGCATGCATGAAATGCAGCGCCCCCAGAAAAGGGACGTCAGTACGAAATAATGTACTGAGTGTGTAAGGCAATATACTGAAAGCTGAAACTGAACTGATAATATAATAACTGCAAGTAGCTGGAAGTCAAAGATAATCTGAAGATATGCTTACCTGCTGATACTAACTCAATTCTCTCAATATAGTAAGTAAAATAGTTGTCCATCCCTACAAGGCTTGATATACATATATATATCTGTTTTGTCGTAATAGGCTCGCTCATAAGCGCTCGGCCATACTAAGCTTTGTACCTCGACCAACTGGGCTCGCTCATATGCGCTCGGCCATAGTAGGATCGTCATATAACTTACCATCTGATCAGAGGTTGCCCAATAGGGGCCTGCCCATCGATTATAGCTCGATGGTAATGAAAATACTTTTAATACTGTACATATAAACTCTCTGCTCTCTTGACTGGAAGAGGGAAATACTCAATTTAATATAAAGTCTCAATAAGGAGAATATTGTAACTTACAAAACTATAAAAATATACATAACTTGCGAGACAGCAAAATATGCACAAATTTCGGAATATGAATTTTTCTCTATGGCTTGTTACCAAATTTGTGTAATGACGAGATCATGCAAAATGAAGGAAGAGTTTTGCCTTAACATACCTGGAGTAGGAGAAACTCCGAATAATATTTCGTTGAAAGACCTACGTTGTTTGAACGAAATTTGCCTTTGCTCCTTAGAAATTCACGGACGAAAATATTTTCTGGTTCCTAAAACTTTGGAACGAATGATCACTTAATTCTTTTGATTTTGGAGAAAAACGTTTCTGGTTCTTCTTAGTTTTGAAAGAATGACATTGAATTCATTTTGATTCTTGGAGGAAAACGTTTTTCTTTGGTTGCTTGAGAATTTAAGATGAAACGTTTCTGTTCCTTAAGCTTTGGAAAGAATGACATTTCTTTGAGTGATTTTGGTTCATATTTAGACTTTGGAAGATAACTTAGTTATCCAATATTATTTTTGTCTAGGCGGCTATAAGTGACTTACTTAGTCACGTCTTATCTTAGGGGCTTCTTGCCACGTGGTTGGGGATGACTATGAGATTTTTATCCGTTTATTAGTTAATCGGATAATGTCTTGTTATCCGATAATTAATCAATTACCCGTGTAATTTAAAAATTATCTCAAATTACTTAAAATATTAATCACTTTTCACATACCTTATACACCTTACTATCATGACCATGCAGTACCTTGTATGGTACTAGTCCATAAATACTGTGTATTTTAGCTTGGGTCGTGTTTTACCCCAAAATGCCAAACTTGGAAGAAAATTCATTTTCTTCGACTTGCTTCCCTTCTCACCTTCACAAATTTATTCATCACTTACAATCCTTATAATCTGCAAATAATTTTTTCCTTGGACTGATGTCGATTACCTTTTAACAAATTTCAACACATAATACTACAGGGTGAAACATCATCGTAACTTAATTCTGCGGAGCGTAACATCACTGTAATGTAATACTGCAAGGCATAACATCGACGTAATACTGCGGGGCATAACAAGGCCCATAGCTCGCAGTATTCCATTCATCCAGCTGCTGCGAAGATGTACCAGTATTTGAGGCAACACTATTGGTGGAGAAGAATTAAGAAAGACATTGTGGGGTTTGTAGCATGGTGTCTCAATTGTCAGTAGGTGAAATATGAGCATCAGAGACTAGGTGGCTTGCTTCAGCAGATGGTTATTCGTGAGTGGAAGTGGGAGAGGATCACTATGGATTTTGTTGTGGGACTTCCAAGGACTTTGAAGAAGTTCGATGCTATTTGGGTGATTGTGGATCGGTTGACCAAGTTCGCGCACTTCATTCCTATCTGTACCACATATTCTTCAGAGTGGTTAGTAGAGATCTATATCCGGGAGATTGTTCGGCTGCATGGTGTCCCCATTTTCATCATTTTAGATAGGGGAACTCAGTTTACTTTTTAGTTTTTGAAGTTTGTTCAGTAAGAGTTGGGTACTCAGGTGCAGTTGAGCATAGCGTTTCGCTCTCAGACGGATGGGCGGTCCGGGCGCACTTTTCAGATATTGGATGATATGCTACACGCTTGTGTTATTGATTTCAGAGGGTCATGGGATCAGTTTCTACCATTCGCAAAGTTTGCTTATAACAACAACTACTAGTCGAGTATTCAGATGGCTCCATATGAGGCTTTGTACGGGAGGCAGTGTAGATCTCCAGTTGGTTGGTTCGAGCCCGGCGAGGCTAGGCTATTAGGGACAGATTTTGTTCAGGATGCTTTAGATAAAGTGAAGGTAATTCAGGAGAGACTTCGTACAGTGCAGTCGAGGCAAAAGATTTATGCTGACAGGAAGGTTCGAGATGTGTCTTACATGGTTGGTGAGAAGGTTCTGTTGAAGGTTTCACCCATGAAGGGTGTTATGAGATTTGAAAATAAAGGGAAGAGTCCGCGGTTCATCCGACCATTTGAGGTACTTCGGAGGATTGGGGAGGTGGCTTATAAGCTTGCCTTGCCACCTAGCTTGTCGAGTGTGCATCCAGTGTTTCATGTTTCCATGCTCCGGAAGTATATTGGGGATCCGTCTCATGTTCTGGATTTTAGCACGGTTTAGTTGGAGGATGATTTGACTTATGGTGTGGAGCTAGTAGCTATTTTGGGTCCTCAGATTCGGAAGTTGAGGTCAAAAGATATAGCTTCAGTGAAGGTGCAATGGAGAGGTCGGCCCGTGGAGGAGGCTACCTGGGAGACCGAGCGAGAGATACAGAGCAGATATCCTCACCTGTTTGAGGCTTCAGGTATGTTTCTTGACTTGTTCAAGGACGAACGTTTGTTTAAGTTGGGGAGGATGTGACGATCCAGCCAGTCATCTCATGAGTTACCACTCTGTTTCCCCTATTTCTACTTTTTTATGCTTCATTATCTGTGTTTTATGATATCGGGTTGGTCGGATCAAGTCCGAAATGATTTTGATAAAGTTTGAGACACTTCGAATTTTTTAAGAAGGCTTAATTTGAAAAATGTTAACTGGATGTTGACTTATATGTTAGATGGCTTGGATGTGAGTTCTGATGGTTCGGTTAGCTTCGGAGGTGATTTGGGACTTAAGAGTGTGATCGGAATGGGGTTTGGAGGTTCGGAGTAGAATTAGGCTTGAATTGGCGAAGTTGTTATTTTGGCGATTTCCGATTGGTAGGTGAGATTTTGATCCGGGGGTCAGAATGGAATTCCGAGAGTTTTAGTAGCTTCGTTGTGTCATTTGGGATGTGTGTGCAATATTACAGGTCATTCGGACGTGGTTTGGTTGGGTTTTTTATCAAAAGAGTATTTCGAAAGATTTTAGAAACTTATGCTTAAATTCGATGTGTTTTGAGTGATTTGATGTTGTTTGAGGTGTTTTGATGATTGGAGCAAGCTTGAATAAGGTTTTAGGATGTGTTGGTGCCTTTGGTTGAGGTCCTGGGGGCCTCGGGTGACTTTTGGATGGTTTAACGGATCAAATTTGCTTATTAAAAGTTGCAGGTTTTGGTTTCAATTCTGTGCAGGTTTTTCTTCATCGCGATCGCATGAGTAGGTTCGCGATTGCATGAGTTGTCTCAGGGGGCGTACAGGTGTTCTTCATGTTCACATGGGTAGGGATGCGATCGCATTTGTGTATGTTTCTGTGAATCGCGGTCGCGTGGTCTCATTCGCGATCTCATAGTTGTTAGGCGTTGGGAATCGCGTTCGCGTGAGGATACATGCGATCGCGTAGAGTGAATTATGGGTTGTGCTTCGCGATGGCGATGTCTTTTTCGCAATCGTGATTAAGTAAATCTGAGACTTGGGCAGAATATTTTAATTCATTTCATCCGCGATTTTGGGGCTCATTTACTCCATAGTTGGTCTTTTTGAGAGCTTTTTGAAGGAAATTAAAGAGGGATACAAGGAGAAACATTTGGAGATAAGAATTTCGGACCTAAAACTCGATTTTATTGTGAAATCCACCTAGAAAATCATGGAAACTTAAGCTAAAAATGGAAGAACTAGGGCTTGGAATTTTGGATATTGTTTTGTGGATTTGGAGGACCATTTGGGGTCGGATTTGGGAACTTTTGGTATGTATGAACTCGTGGGGAGATAAGGAACCCATTGATGTAAAAATTTCTGAGTTTCGAGAAGTGTGCCCGGGGCTCGGGTTTTGCTAATTTTGGGATTTTTGGTATTTTTTGATTGTTTTTGCTTGGGCTTTGTTCCCTTAGCATATTGTGACGTATCCGTTCTGATCTTTGATAGATTCGACATGCGTGGATGCTAATTTGGGGGGCAAAGGCGTCGCGAGCTTGAGATTAGCCAGTTCGAGGTGAGTAATGATAATAAATGATGCTCTGAGGGTTTGAAACTCCGGATTGCACATCGTAGTGCTATATTGAGGTGAGCCACACGCTTGATGATGAGCGTGGGGTCATGCACTATTGGGGATTGTGACTTGGCCCGTCCCGATTGATGATTTTATCGCGTACTGAAACTTATTCGTTATCATCATGATTTGGGCTGATTGCCATATTTGGGCTTCTTGCCAACTATTTGAACCCTTCGGGGATTTTTATCACTATTTTCTCACTGTTTTGAACTTATTAATTGAACTTAGTCATGTTATTTTCCACTGTTTTACTACTCAGCCATTTTACTTAGTTTTGAGACTTAAATAATATTTTAAATGATGTTTTGGGCTGAGAAATACTGTTTTACTAATGCCCGAGGGGCTGTGATGGTTTTTCGGACTGAGTAAGGCCGAGGGCCTATATTGTGAGGAACACTGATACTAATTTGAGGCCGAGGGCCTGAGTTACATATATGCCACGAGGTGGCTGGATTGATATGAGATCGAGGGCCTAGAGTGATGCCACGAGATGGCTTGTGATTGAACTTGGGCCGTAGAGGGCCCCTCCAGGAGTTTGTACACCCCCAGTGAGCGCGGGTACCCATTGTGATATGAGATTGAGCCCGAGGCGCTGGCACTGTACTGAGATATAGCCCTAGGGGTGGATTTGTGGATACTGAGCCCGAGGGGCGAACTTCTGTCTGTTGCTTTACATTATTTACATGTCTTACCTATTGAAAGGAGTTTTTACTCGATTTTCACTTATTTACTGTTTTCGAATGATGTTTTACTGCTTCATTATAGAATACAGTGTGCTTTATGTAATTCCTTACCTTTAGTCATTATTTATATTTGTTACTCACTGGGTCGGAGTACTCACATTACTATCTGCACCGTGTGTGCAGATTCAGGCGTTGTTGGTTCCGCTCCGGAGTGTTGATTCCTCCCGTCTAGGCGGTGTTTTGGAGACTATGAGGTAGCTATTGGCGTCCGCAGCCCCGTATCTCCCTTATCTTATTGTTTCTAGGTTCTTCAAACAGTTGTACCAGATATTGTATTTAGTAGACTTGTATCAGGATTCATAGTTGCTCATGACTTGTGACACCCCGGTTAGGGCTGTGTCGGGCTGGTTTCCGCATTTGTTATCCTTATTTCCCACTATTTCATGTTATTAAACCATGTGTAGACTATTATTATGCTATTTAACTATTTATAATTGAGAATTTGTTTAATTGGTTGGCCTTGTCTTCACGAGAGGCGCCATCACGACCGGTTCGGGGTTAGGGTCGTGACAGTGAATATGAGCCTTTGAACTGCTTTTCCCTATTTGCTTGTCCTACATGTTATTTGTTTGTCGCCTAGATTTTTACCTTTTAAATACCTTAGGTTGGTCTAGGACTGCCCCGATTTAGAGGTCCTAAGTTCCTCCAAAACCATAAGGAAGGGGCAGGTAACCACACACTTAGGGGTCGTTAATCAAACTCGCTTATATCACAATTAAGGGTGGGGTAATGGGTAGTAAAAGGATATGATGGCATGTGCGCTAATGTAACGTGTAGCCCCTCTTGTTCAGGAGGATTACCGGGTATTGCGCTGATTGATCATGTAGGTTAATCAACTTAGGACTTCTCTTTCCCAATTTCTACATATGTTTAAATTATCTAAGCTTCCTTTTTCTTTGCATATATGTGTGTCTAAGCTGTCCAAACCTCTTTACCTTCAAAATTTCCTTGATCAAATATGTGTTTAGATGGTGAAAACCATCTTTATTTGTAAATATGTGCTTATTTGTTAATTGACTGATTCACATAGTTTAAGTTCTGCCGGGACCCACCGTTGTGGACCGCGAAAGGTGCCTAACACCTTCCCCTCAAGGTCAATTCGAGCCCTTACCCAAATCTCTAGTAATGCAAAATAGTTACACGAGTTAATTACTCTAGATGCCCTAACTCACCATAATCCGTTAGGTGGCGACTCTTCAAAAACCCAATTCCCAAAAGGAAACAAGTTGTTCCCCCATGAATGTCGAAACCCGGACTCCGCGAGGAAAAAGGGGTGCGACAGATGCCAAAACTACTTCACTTGGGAACTGAAAGGCTCCGGCCAAACATATATGACTACGGTCACAAGGCTGTACCAGCCAAACTAACGCGACTTGGGGATGCACGACCGTCGCTATAAAATCACATGCCTTCAATTACTTTGAATATACTTCAAAAAGAACTGGTTAAATAGGCTACCCTCGACATAGGCAAAAGAGCTTCGACCACGTCAGCTCCTAAACACAGGCTTTGAGATACTCATCCACCGAGCCAAACCTCTTGAGGTGCTCAATCATCGCCATATAATGATTCATAATCCAAGTTTTTATCAAACCATCAAAGTGTCAGGCAAATACAATTTCAAATAAATCCTTAACGAGGGAAAAATAAAGCCTATATTAGAGGTCGCATCGACCCAAAGCGTAAGAGCCACTGACATCAGCTCATATAAAAGGTCGTACCGACCTAAAGCTTAAGAACCACTGACGCTAGCTCAAAGGTCGTACTGACCTAAAGCATAAAAGCCATTGTCGTCAGCCCATACTAGAAGTCGCATAGACCAAACGCGTAAGAGCCCAAGGGCCAGCTTTAAATTCAAAAACTTGAGGGTCAAATGAGCTCGAGTCGAAACCCGACTCGAAGATTGAACCCAAAATAGTTAACTAAATATGCCTGAGAGCAAAACCATAAGAGCTCAAACATCAGCTTATACTAAGAGGTTGTACTGACCCAATGCGTAAGAGCCACTATCGCCAGCACTAAAATAAAAGGTCGCATCGACCCAACATATAAGAGCCAGGTCTAACCTGAGAACACTCGGGGACTGACCATCGACCGTTACGAGTTGCTTCGCAATAGCAAAAACCCGGGGGTCTATCCCAAGGTCTGAGATCTCGGATCTATTATAAAAAACAACATACATTAATCCCAAAAGGCAAAGGAGAAAAGAAGTGGAAAAAAAAGAAAAGCCTTTTATACATTGCCCACAGAGGCACGTTTACAAGGCCTTTAATAACCCTTACAAAGAAGGAGCCGAACAGAACCTAAACATATTTTGAGATTTCTCTCTCCACGAAAAGTAAAGGGAGTGAGGCGCCACACAGGGTAGTCGGAAGAGATGATTAGAAGTTCGTGGTCCTCGTATCCCCTAATACGAGGATAATTTGAGATTTCTCTCTCATCACCTCAGTTCAACAACAACAATAATAACAAATCAGTGCAATCTCACTTGGTAAGGAAAAGGCCTGAAAAAAGGACATGGCAAAACTGATGAGAATGCTGCCATGTAACCTTAAGGCAACGGGCCTTGCACCTAGGAAATAACAATGTATGAGGATGAAGAGAAGAAAGTGGTGAAAGACTATTGGGGAACACTTGAATGAAGAATTGATTCGAGAAACCTCCCATTTATAGAGAAAGGGTAGCGTAACCTACGAGCACAATCAATACTCTTTGGAAAAAATAACCGATGGCACCATCAATGTCCTTGAAAGACGAACCGACAGATGCAATCAATACGTTTTTTTAGAACTGGACCGATGGTGATATTATTTCTTTAGAGAATAAGAGTCGGCAGTCCATTGAATAATTCTGGGAAAGTGGACCAACAGAACGTCTCAGTTATCACAAAGGCCTACGTCATAAGTATGACATCATCAATATGACATCATCGCGGGGAGTTCGAAGAGGTAAATATCAAAGTCGTTTCTTATCTTCCACTCTAAGAAATGGGGGACTATCTGTATGCAGTAAAATTGGGGGGCCCAATTTTAAGCCATTATGATGCTTCATAAGCAAGTTTTCCAAAGGCTCGAGACTACGGTCAACATTTACACCCGAGGGGTCATCCATGCCCGACCTCAGGATAGTGCAAGTCGACAGTTATCATAAAAAAAGTGGGAAGTTCCCAAGGCGCGTAAGTAGGGGTGACAAAGCCTAGTGGACTAGTCCAAAAATGAATCATGGCATTAAATGGTTGTATCAGCCCCATATCTTTAGTAATAAATGCATTTGTACTATGTTCGGATTTCCTCTCATATATAAAGGGGATTCTTGTAATTTTGTAGATATCTGATGCTCAATACAAAATACACAAGAACATTCTCTCTATTCTCTAACACATTCTCTTGATCTCATTAATTTCATTTATTGCTTATATTCATTGCGTTCTACTTATTGTTCTTCATTTATTGCTTATCATTGTCCATAAAGAGCAATCATTGATTTTATCGTAAAAGTTAGCCATCCATCGACCACCCTCGATCACTCCAAGCCGGCCATCCAACTCGACCTCGAGGCCACGTATACGACGGTTCGAGACCCTGATTTCCAGTCATTTGGTTTGACTTCTGCATCGTTTTTAAACTATACTCTTGCCTTCTAATCTTTCACTTAACATTCATAGCCTAACAACTAGCACAAAAATAGATTACATTTTTTTAGAACCACATAATTGTTACAAAAAGTAGCTCAAAGTAATAATATGAAACAAGTAAATAGACAAGAATGTATAGAGCAAGAGATGAGAAATTCTTATTTCTTTCAAGTGTGTCAAGTATATACAATATGGTGCCAAAATCCTCTATTTATAGGATTACATAGAGTATACAAAAAATGCCATAAATATGTCATTAAACATTTGAGATCATGGAGGAAGTTCATGGGAGAGGTTATGGAAGCATGAGAGTTACAACTATAAGTATTGGAGTAGTGGGAGTTATGAACACTCCCCCTTGGATATCTATAGATAATGTGCCTCGTTAAAATCTTACTAGAAAAAAATTCAGTGGGAAAAAATCCTAGTGAAGGAAAAAGAGTACACATATATTGTAATACGCATTATTTGTTGCCTCATTAAAAACCTTGTCAGGAAAACCCAGTGAGACAAATTCTTAGCTAAGGAAAAAAGAGTACATTGCGTATATACCTCCCCCTGATGAAAACATCACTTTATCTCTCGGAGACAACAAATTCCAATCTTGTACAACAACTTCTCTAATCTCGAGATCGACAATGCCTTGGTGAATTATTCCGCCAAATTATCACTTGAATAAATTTGTTGAACATCTATTTCATCATTCTGTTGAGGATTGTGTCTAACAAAGAACTTTAATGGAATATAGGTTTTATTCTATCTCATTCAATATATCCTTCTTTCAATTGAGATAAGCAAAAATCAACATCTTCACTATTAGTGGAATCTTCTCTTCAAAGAAAAGTCACACATCTGTAGTGTGTTGAGTCACTTGCTTCATTAGTTGTTAGTATATTGACATGACTTGAATAATCATCAACAATTGACAACTTTGTGAAATGATTATATGGGAATTCCCTCACATATAAATAGATTGTTTGAACAATGAACTATGCCCTGCATTTGTATAACCAACAAAACCTTGGCAATATTTGTTAGAATAAACAAATATATATCGAGGATTCTTTTTGCAATATAATACTAATCATATTTCAATATCTCCATATAGCCTTTATACTTTCAGTTGTTGGGACTATTTGTCCAACTTCATATTTTTCAAATGAAGTCAATTTTCATTGCATATTTTTCATTTGGCCAATCATATAGCTGTCCAAATTCCATGATAGATTTGAGCTCAATATCCTCGTCAATATTAATAATATTGAGAGCCACATTATATCAACAACATTGTCAACGATCATTTTATGTCGGTTACATCATCAATCAATAAAGACATAACTTATCAAGATCTCATTATTTTCAGGTACCTGAGCCTCTTTCATGAAGTCTTATAAAGGGTTATATCATAGTGCTCTTATAAAGCACTTGCCTCCTTATTATGACTATCTTGAATATTTTCTCCTCTCCTTATTCAAGGAGTTTTATCTTTGGAACCGATTAGTCTATTACGCTTCATGCGTCCCATAGACTATGTCCATCATGGACTTTATTTTATTTGGAGGATTAATAACTGAAATATGACATTTAGCTTTGGGTCAGAAAATGCGCCTGGCAATATTTTAGAAATAAATTATCACTTGAACTTCAAGTTCACATTTTCTTGTACAAGGATCTAGGTGCACTCATAATAATTCATTCCATGTATTACTTTTTCAGCTGCCCATTTTCTCCCCCTAATGTTGGGATCACCAACACAATTCCCAACTTTCTTTGGGAACCCATCTTTGTGCATTGTGGTGGGATAATTATATCATATCGCACATCCATATTTCTATATAGAAATTATTTGGTTTCTGGCCCTGAACCAATTGTGAAGGGAGAATTTATCATAGCTTGGCTAGATGCGTACAAGTGCTGCTATATGCTAAATAATACATCTGAAAACCAATGGTTTATCTATAATTGGAAGTATACAATTTCTGCTAAACCAAGTTCGATGTAAACCAGCATTATCAAGATAAATTATCATAATTTATATTTTGGAATTGTGCTCTAATAATTTAAGCAAGTAACCTTGTAAAATCCAAATTGCAAGTTGATAATCAACGCACATGTGACCATAAAATAGATGCAACTTTTAAAATCATATAATAGTAAACGGTCCACGTGGCAGGTGATTGGGCTCATACATATATATCACCTTTTATTCATTCCAGATATCAAGGAATTCAATTCAATCTTAACTGGTATATCATGAGAAAAAACAGCACAAGAGAATTCTTGAAGAATCT
>MU731102.1:35000-37095 GCA_026770625.1 Nicotiana glauca
CCGCCACCACCGTGCACGGCGGCGCCGCCATCCAAATTCAACCAAAACCATACCCCATGGTCCCCTTGACCTCCTCATCCCTAATGTCAAAACAAAACCCTTCAAATCTCAATAAAACCCCATGAATTTTAGATCTAGGATTTCAGAAAACACTTTTGGGATTTTAAAAGCCTACCAAGTATCGATTTGAATTCCAAATAATATTATATGTTTGTTTTTACCAAAAAAAACAAACATATAATATTATTTGGGGGTTCAATTCAAATTTAACCCACTGAAGAACAAAAATCGGTAAGTCCTCTATTTATTTTTGAAATCAGTAGACTCTTTAAATTGTCTGATTTTTTAGTTTAATCTTGTTTTGATCGTTGTTTTGTTTCTGTTAGTTTAGATATTTAGGTGTTAGTTTAATTAGTTCAAATGTTTAATTGTTAGTTTGATTTTCTGTTATTTTTTATTGCTTTACTTTGGTGAGTTTGTCTTTAATAATTTGTTCGTTGGCTAATATTGGTTGTGATTTGAATCTTTTAGGGTTAATCATGTTTTAAGTAGTGCTGTTTTGCTTAAATTTTCTAAGTTTGTTCTATTAGTTTAATTTTTTCTTTCAAATCAGTAGTTATGTAATTGTTCAAATTAGTTTGATCCTCTTTTAATGTGTGATTTTGATTAGCAATTGTCTTTCAAGTCAGTGTTTATCTTTAAATAATTATTGGGTCTAGTTTAGTTAATTTGGTTATAGCTGAAAGTTTTTTAGTGTTAATTAGAATTTTTAGATGTTCTTATTAGGTTGTTTGGATATAGCTGAATTAGGATTGTTTGCTTTAATTTTAGTTAAATTTTAACTAAGGTAAAGGGGTTTGGTTGGGTTAGCAATTTCAGGGGCAATCAAGGGTAGTTTAGACATCTAAAATGGGTTGGTTTGTTAAGGATCAATAATTTCAAAATAGAAATGAGGGTAGTATAGGTATTCCATAGGTAGAAATCAAAGCTAGAATATCCTAGGTCCTTCTAGAAAGGGGCTTTAGTGTAAGTTTCAGGATTCTTAGAGCAGTAACTTGGGCAACAAGCCACAACTTTAGGATTAATATGTAATTTCTGAAAATAAAAAAGGGGGGAAATGAGTAAAACCTTCCAAAACATTCTGCCCCCTTCCTTGCCTATAAAAAGCAGGCCTAGTGCCTTGGATTACAAATTTTTACACTCTGAAAATTCTCCAAACTCTCCAGCTCTTAATTTCCCCTTAAAAATCCTTTTCTTCAACTCTGAATTTCGAGTTTGAATTTCTAAAATCTCAAGAAGTTCAAATCTGAAGGCCAATTCTAAAAACCTTCTTCTAGATCTGAATTTCTGGCCAAACATCCAAAAACAAACGAAAAAATGCAGTAAAAATCCAAAACAATGTTCCATTGTACTATTTGAAATTAATTTCGAGTTCTATGCTTTGTCTTTCATCTCTTCTAGTTGCTGAAGGTTTCACGGAAATCCTATTTCATTTTTTAGTTAATTTGAGGTCAAACAAGTGTATTTTTGGTTGTTTTGTTGCCATTGATTCCTGTTACTCCCTCCGGGTGTTGTGGTGCTATTTTGGTCTAAGAGTTGGTTGTATTTGCTGTTGATATGAGCTGTTGACTGCTGCTGTTTGTCACTGCTGATCACTTCTTCTCTTATTTTGTTTCATTATCCAGGTACAAGCTCTAAACCATGGTGATGTACATTTGATTTGAGAAGTGAAATGGAGATTCTATTACTATTGGCTTGATGTTTATGTTAGCTTAGTTTAATTCCAGTTTTAGTAGTTAATGTTGTAATTAGGACTGGACTATACCAACTTTCTAATTTGAGGTAGTAAGAGCCATGCTAGCCGTGCATTGATATTACAATTCATAGCTTGTTTGTTGCTGATTGTTGATTTCATAAGTCATTATAGTGCATTAGGATTAATCATATGAGTGTTAATAAACAGTATTTCACATGTTATATGGACTACTTCGTCACTTCAGGAACGTTTCATGTGTTAATAGACAGTTGAATGCAACTCTGTAATTAAATGATAGTAGAAGTAGTATTATAATTAGGGCAAACAATTATAGTCAGC
>MU731102.1:56402-169872 GCA_026770625.1 Nicotiana glauca
CTTAGGCCTCTCCTTAGACCCCAAATCACTTATAATAAGACTTATACACTTATTACCATATCCAATTGATATCCATAATATCATAAATCCTTATTTTCACACGAAATAAAATAATTTAGCCCACCTTGGCACGACGAAATCTTAAATTACTCGAAAAAAATTTTCCGGGGCCTTACAAGTGGCTCCTCTGATTGTAGCAGAAATGTATCGAGCTTTGACCAAATGTCGGGAAGGCATGAAATTCTTTCAAGGCTGCAATTTGCACTTACAGTTGTGGATGCAAGAACACCTTTGTCACCGCACATGCTATATGAATTACGGTTTAACCGGGTTGAGTTGTATTGCAGAATTTGGGACCCGGGTGACAGGTATTGAGTTCCCTGGGGGTACTGAGGCCTGGTCGTCATGCTTACGATCCCTGACTGCAGATAAAGTTGAATAGGCTTATGTGTGGCTTCCTGCTACTGAACCTCTATACACATCAGCAGAGGTCCCTTATATTCTTTTGATGGGTATTCGAAGCATACAGTCTTACGCTCCTTACCGGGTTTTGCAACAACTTGGAAGATTCCAGACAGTGCATAATGATGAAGACCTGAGTGAGAAAGTCATTGAGTTGGGCCCGTAGGCCGCATTACCTGAAGGTAGAATCCAAAAGATATGGAATGAGTGTCGGTTCTTCGAGCCTAAAACAATAGTACAAGATCAAGCTATAGGCGAGGTAGATCCCAAATATCTGACGTGGTTTGGAAAAAAGTTTCAAATACCTGAGAGACCTACTAAAAGGCCACACGTGCAGAAATTTACCGATGGGGTCCAGGTTCAATGGGATTGGCAAGCCAAGGAAAAGGAGTATCGAGCTAGAATAGGACAGTTGGAGCAACAGGTCCGAGATCTCCAATTCGACAAGAGTGTACAAGCTGCAGCCGACGAGGGTGATAAAAAAAAGTTAGCCTAGGATAATGAGGCGCTCAAAGTACAAATTAAGCAAATGAGAATAGATGCCAGGAACCAAGAAAGAAGTCTATCTGATGAAAGGTTGATTAAAGGGTTAAAGAAACAAGTCTTGGACTGCCAGGAAGAATTAGAAAAATCTGAGGCGAACATGGCAAGACTTCGGGCACAGTGGGCCAAGAAGACTAAATAAAGAGACAAATTTGTGCAACAAATGAAAAGAAACTACGAAGGAACCATTGCCAACATGAGGAGAAAAATGAATACTCTGGAAGAAAAGGCAGCCCGGCGGGACAAAGACTTCCAAGCCGAGAGGAACTGGTGCTATGGGTTAATTGCCGAGATGGAAAAGGAAATAAAATTTCTACAAGACCTTCATTTCCAGAACTCGCAGATGATAGAGGCTCATACCCAACAAATAAGTCGACTTCTCCAAGAAAAGGGTCGAATCAGGGAAAGGATTTGAAGCATTGCCAACTATATTATCATGAAGTGTCAGGATGGTGAACAGATGGGTCGCGCCACCTTCTTTGCCTCAATGATGATATTTGTTTGCCAGGTCATGAATGATTTAGATCAGTTGCAAAGGGGTCTTGCACGCAGGCCCGCGGCGATGCCGAATGATGCCCCACGGGCCCCAGGATTTGAAGCTTTGATGTATTCTTAATCGAGTCTGTATTTTTGCTTTTGAGTCTATTTTTGTAATTTCCTTTGTTCAAGAAAAGAAAAACAAAAAAAATAGTCAAGTAGCTTTTGTAATCGCAGTTGTTTAGTAATGAAAATTGAAAATTCCCAAAAAAAAATTGTTTTCTTATTTTTGCATTTATTTACAAGAACTACGCCTGGTCTGATTCATGCGGGGCCATGATACGTAGGCAATCTACATAAGATTCGACTGTAATCCTAAGAAAAAGAGAAAAAGAGAAATACGAGGGAAATACATGAAGGGAAAAACAAGAGAAAAAAGAGAAACACAAAGGAAAAAAATAGGGCATTGAGAGAAAAAATCCATGGCCAAAGAAAAGAAAAGCAGAAAATGAAAAAAGAAGGAAAAGAAATGAGATAAAACAAAACAAAAAGAGAAAGAAAAGAAAAAAGGAATAAGAGAAAAAGCCGGGATGACGCATGCAACCGAAGCAAACATGTAGATATTCATTTAACTATATAGGTGCATCACACTCCAATGTGTAGTTACCTATCTGTTACTTGTTTCACACTAACCGTTGTTGCTGTCATTTTCCCAGCTGTGTTTTTAGAAACCGTGGTTGGCTTGTGGTAAGCTGGCCTCACATCGATATTTCACCAGATCAAAAGGAAGTACAGAGATGTCATCTGAAATGACCCTGCCTGCAATCCCCATATCTGAAGACAGCCCAATCTCTGGGATCCCGGCCTCTGAATCCTTTAGAGCTGAAGAAAATCAGATATTGCGCCTACAATTGATGGAAATGTAAGATGCTTGGAACAAAGGAAAGGAACCCCCAAGCACTATCCCCGGATTCCCGGAGTTATTCCCTAGATCTGGAAGGGTTACCACTGTCCCCATCAGCCGCCCAAATATTCCTCTCGGGCAACCTACTATGACTGCTAACTTCTTCGGAACACCCTCTAAGGCTGACCCCCAGGTGTTCCCGACTGGAATTGCTCCCAACATCTTCACAGCTCCACCATTTTCTGCAACAATCCAACCATCACTACCGAAGCATGCTTTTGACCCCTCTGTCTTCACATTCCAGAATCCTGTTTTTCAGGTAGACCCTCCTCATCATCCTCAATATACATACTCTTAGCAGCCACCATATGAGCTTACGCCGGGTCAGGACAAGACCCCCAAGTCCCCAGAGCAGTGAAATGGCAAAGAGGATGAGAAGCCTCGAGCAAAGCTTGAAAAAGATGCAAGGCTTGAGTGGGCAAAAAAGCGTCTCCTATATAGACCTATGTATGTTCCCGCATGTACACTTGCTGCCAGGGTTCAAAAAACCAAAATTTGAAAAGTATGACGGGCATGGCGACCCCATTGCGCACTTGAAGAAGTACTGCAATCAGTTACGGGGTGCCGGTGGCAAAGAAGAATTTTTGATGGCATATTTCGGGGAAAGCTTAATTGGCATTGCTTCGGAGTGGTATATGAATCAAGATGTCTCACATTGGCATATATGGGATGATCTGGCCCGAGACTTTGTTCGACAATTTCAGTACAACATACACATTGCGCCAGACAGGAACTCTTTGGCAAATCTAAAGAATAAGCCCTCAGAAAGTTTCCGCGAATATGCAATTAAGTGGCGCGAACAGGCGTCAAAGGTGAAGCCTCCAATCTGTATGAGGTAGAGATGGTCACTATTTTCCTGCAGGCCCAGGAAGCAGACTACTTTCAAAATATGATATCCGCCATGGGTAAGCCTTTCACAGAGGTAATAAAAATCGGAGAAATGGTAGAAAATGGACTAAAAACGGGTAGAATCTTGAGCCAGTCGGCCATAACAGCAACCTCCCAAGCCATCCAATGCGGGTCTGGAGGAATGGCAAAAGGCAAAAAGAAAGAAAAAACAATGATGGAAGCATCGGGAGGAAGAAGATACCGGGCTCCTAGACCGGTGTTCTCTGAAAGAACCCCTCAGCACTACTACCCTCACACAGACATGACTTATGCTCCTCCACCTTATGCGGTAATGAATGCTCAACCTTTCGGCCGACCGCAACCACAATCTAATCGAAACCCACCTCCATTTCAAAGAAATCAGCCTCCTTACCAAAACCAATATAATCCCCGACCACCACAAAATAACTTCCGCCCTCGGGAACTGCCTAGATGACCAAATTTTACCCCGATTGGTGAACCCTACTCCAGTTTGTTCCCAAAGCTCATCCAGATGAACCTACTACAGCCTATCCCCCAAAATAGGCCGAACCCAGAATCTCCAGCCTATCAACGGGGTGTCCATTGTGCCTATCATTCAGGAGCTGAAGGGCACAGTACTGACAACTGCTGGACATTGAAAAAAGTTGTGGAAAATTTGATCGAACAAGGGAAAATAGTGTTGAGGGATGAAGAAGCCCCATTTGCCCGCTCACAACAACGGACTGGTAATCGGTATGATATGTGAAGACCGGGAATTTGATCCGGCCCTGAAAGCCATAATTGCTATTGCTGATGCCGAAAGGAAGCCCAGGGCAGCCCCGAAGCAGGAAAAAGGGGAGAACAAGAATAAAGCTGTCAAAATTGAGCCTGAGAGGAAAACCGAGACAAAAGCAAAGCCAGTGCCTCCTAAACACGGGGTTTTGTATGTTCCGCGAGGTCTCCAAGAGAAACCACTAGTTGTGAGCACTCCGAGGAAGTATGAGGTGAAGAAGGGGACACAGATGTATGTGCCGAAATGGGCCTATGTGATGCGGGGGACAATTAAACCGCCTCGGCTGAGTGAGCCAGTGGTTATTGGACGCGTACCACAGAAGCCCATGACCGACCCCTCTGCAGTGCCGTGGAACTACCAACAAACAGTGGTTACATACAAAGGCAAGGAAATTTCGGGGGAACTCCCAGGAACAGTCCCTGTTGGAAAATATTCAAATGTACAAGAGGTAAACAGCACCACATGAAAGCGCGTTCCATCTACGAAGTCGGTGAGCGCCGAAGAAGCAGAGGCCTTCTTTCAGAAGATGAAAATGCCTGATTACGAAATGGTGGAGCAATTGAGGAGGTATCCTGAGCAAGTGTCACTATTGTCATTGGTGACCAAATCCGCTGAACACCAGAAGATTCTTATGAAAACTCTGAATGAAGCATATGTGCCAATTGAAACATCAGTTGAACAGCTAGAAAGGATGGCAAAAAGATTCTTCACCGTCAACCAAATCTCTTTCAGTAAAAATGATTTGCCTCCAAAGGGAGCGACCCATAACAAAGCCTTGAACCTGACCTTCAAATGTGAAGGTTACTACGTCAAGCGAGTCATGGTGGATGGAGGCTCAGGGGTTGACATCTGTCCGCTCTCCACTTTGCAAAGAATTGAAATCGGGACGGGAAGGATTCGTCCCAATAATGTTTGCGTGAGAGCTTTTGATGGCATCAAGAGGGATACAATCGGTGAGATTGATTTAATATTGACCATAGGCCTGGTGGATTTCGAGGTGACTTTCCATGTGTTGGACATGGATACATCGTACAATATTCTTTTGGGAAGGCCTTGGATCTATGCTGCAGGAGCTGTGCCCTCTACCCTCCACCAGATGGTGAAATTTGAGTATGAAGATCAGGAGATCGTGGTCCACGGGGAAGATGAGCAATCCATTTATCGTGACCCATCTATCCCATGCTTGGAGGCGAGGGAAGGGAGTGAGCATATTGTCTATTAAGCCTTTGAAATTGTAGTAGCTGACCAATACGAGGAGGGAAATTCGTGCCCCCAGCCTTTCCTGTCTAATGCTTCAATCATGGTGGCTAAAGAAATGATGAGACATGGTTTCAAACCAGGAAAAGGGTTGGGAAAAGCTTTGCAAGGAATAGCCGAGCCGGTAACTCTACCCACAATGGAAAAGTATTTCGGGATAGGCTTCCACCCTACCCCAGATGATGAAACATGGGCTGAAGAAAGAAAGAAAGAAAGAAGGATGGGTTCTGCCACAGCCATTGCCGCATCTCTGTGATACCTTTGTCAAGCCTAAGTATGGCGAAGAAGAAGACGATGAGGTGTTCACGACTGAGGAAATAGAAGATATTTGTGGAGCCATGAGACAAATGCTTTATGAAACCCACATGGTCCAGCCAGGGGAAGGGACTAGCACCACTGAGGTGCTCTACATGGGACCAGACGCTAAACTCCAAAATTGAAAGGCTACGCCATTCCCGATCAGGCGGGAGTCCCGGTAGACTAGCCCTATCACCTTCTCTGCATCTCGAGTTATTTCAGGGTGTATCTCGGATATTTCTTTTAGTTTCTTGTCTTTTGAACTCATGAATGTAAACCCTATTATCTTTCCAAATTCCAAGAAATGAAATCAATATTTCATTGTCCATTTTCTCTTTATTCTTTCTGATTTTTGTTATTTTCCCTTTTCAGTTATAATAATGCGGCTTTAAATAACATGACATGTTTGCGGACTTCATGCCCAGACTCAAACACGCTGTCTAACTGTGAAATAATGAATCAAGAACCGAAATATGACAAAGAAGAGGCTTTTAGGTAAATAAACCAAGAATTGGAACAATTTGAGAATAAACCTAAGACAAATCTGAATGACACTGAACCGGTTAATTTGGGAACTGCCGAAGAAATAAGGGAAACCAAAATAAGCATTCATACAGATGAGAAAACTCGAGATGCAATAATCCAACTCCTGTTTGAGTTTAAATATGTGTTTGCTTGGTCGTATGACGATATGCCAGGACTGAGTGTGGATCTAGTGGTGCACAAATTGCCAATTTACCCCGATTGTCCTCCAGTGTAGCAAAAGCAAAGAAAGTTTAAAACTGATATCAGTGATAAGATCAAAGAAGAAATCACAAAACAACTAAAGGCGAGGGTAATCTGAGTGGTCCGATATACTACATGGCTAGCCAATGTGGTTCCAGTACCAAAGAAACACGGGAAAACCCGAGTGTGTGTGGACTACCGAGATTTGAATAGGGCAAGTCCTAAAGACAATTCTCCTTTGCCTAACATCCACATCCTTGTTGATAACTGCGCCAAACATGAAATACAGTCCTTTGTGGATTGTTATGCAAGATATCACCAGGTGTTGATGGATGAAGAAGATGCCGAGAAGATAGCTTTCACTATACCTTGGGGTACCTACTGTTATCGGGTCATGTCATTTGGGCTAAAGAATGTCGGGGCAACCTACATGAGAGCCATGACCGCCATTTTCCATGATATGATGCACCAGGAGATAGAGGTGTATGTGGATGATGTAATCATTAAGTCTCGAACTCAGAGTGAACACGTTCGAGACCTGATAAAGTTCTTTGAATGGTTGCTCAAGTATGATTTGAAGCTGAATCCGGCCAAATGTGCCTTCGGAGTCCCATCAGGTAAGCTCCTGGGTTTCATAGACAGCATGAGAGGTATCGAATTAGATCCAACAAAGATAAAAGCTATTCGAGATCTACCTCCTCCAATAACTAAGAAGGACGTGATAAGCTTATTGGGCAGGTTAAACTATATCAGTCGGTTCATTGCTCAACTGACGACCACATGTGAGCCCATATTCAAGTTATTGAAGAAAGATGCAGCAATCAAATGGACGTCAGAATGTCAAGAGGCATTCGACAAAATTAAGGAATATCTATCAAATCCTCTAGTGTTGGTCCCACCAGAATCTGGGCGACCTCTCTTCTTGTATCTGACGGTTTTGGAAAATTCTTTCGGTTGTGTCCTCGGGCAACATGATATAACCGGCAAGAAAGAGCAAGCAATTTACTATCTGAGCAAGAAGTTCACCAGTTATGAATCTAAATACACTTTGTTGGAGAGAACGTGTTGTGCCTTGACGTGGGTCTCTCAAAAGTTCAGACATTACCTTCAAGCCCACACTACCTACCTCATAACCAGGTTGGATCCTTTGAAGTACATATTCCAGAAACCGATGCTCACTGGGAGACTGGCGAAATGGCAAATCTTGCTCACTGAATTTGACATAGTCTATGTCACTCGCACGGCAATAAAAGCCCAGGCATTGGAAGATCATTTAGCAGAAAACCCGATCGACGAGGAATACCAACCATTGAGCACATACTTCCCAGATGAAGAGGTTAATTCAGTAGAAGCTATCTCTGAAGACACTCGTGCTTGGAAAATATTCTTTGACGGAACGGTAAATGCAAGAGGTGTAGGCATTGGGGAAATCTTGATATCACCCAAGGGTCAGCACTATTCAGCTACAGCTAGGCTCTGATTCTTCTGTACAAACAACACAGCTGAATATGAAGCTTGCATCATAGGCATGAATATGGCCATTGACCAAGATGTTGAAGATTTATTGATCATGGGGGACTCCGATTTGATTATCCGACAAGCACAGGGAGAGTGGGAGACTCGAGATGTTAAGCTCGCTCCATATCGGCAACATGTGGAAGATCTCACCAAACGCTTCAAGTCAATAGAGTTCAGGTACGTTCCTCGATGTCACAATGAACTAGCTGATGCACTCGCCACTTTAGCTTCAATGCTGCCTTAGCCAGGCAATGCCCATATTAATCCCCCGAAAATTCAAATCAAAGAAAGGCAATGGTTATTGTAATGCGGTCGAAGTGGAACCTAGCACTCAGCCATGGTATCATGATATCAAGAGGTTTCTGAAAACACAAGAGTACCCCGAGCAAGCCGCTGGAGATCAGAAGAGAACCATTAGACGGCATGCGAGTAGTTTCTTCTTAAGAGGTGATGTTTTGTATAAAAGGACCCCGGACCTCAACTTGCTAAGAAGTGTTGATGACGAGGAAGCCGGAAGAATTATGCATGAAGTGCACGTAGGGGTGTGTGGACCTCATATGAATGATTATGTTTTGGCAAAGAAAATCCTGCGAGTGGGATATTATTGGATAACCATGGAAAAGGACTGCTTCAGTTTGTTTCGAAAATGCCATCAATGCTAGGTGCACGGTGATTTGATTCATGCACCTCCAACAGAGCTTCATCTGATGTCAGCACCTTGGCCGTTTGTTGCCTGGGGTATGGATGTCATTGGGCCGATCGAGCCGAAAGCTTCAAATGGGCATAGATTCATATGGGTTGCAATCGATTACTTCACAAAATGGGTTGAGGCCATTACTCTCAAGTCGGTCACCAAGAAAGTTGTGGTAGACTTTGTGCACTCCAATCTCATTTGCCGCTTTGGCATTCCTGCAACTATCATTACCGACAATGCTGCAAACTTGAACAGTCGTCTGATGGGAGAGGTATATGAACAATTCAAGATAACACATAGAAACTCTACCCCTTATCGGCCAAAAGCCAATGGAGTCGTTGAAGCAGCAAATAAGAATATCAAGAAGATTTTGAGAAAGATGATTCAAAGCTCTAGGCAATGTCATAAAAAGCTGCCTTTTGCATTACTCGGGTATCGTACCACAGTACGTACATCAATCAAAGCGACCCCGTACTTGTTGGTTTACGGAACTGAAGCAGTCATACCCGCAGAAGTAGAAATCCCTTCGCTTCGCATAATTGTTGAAGCAGAAATTGAGGACAGTGAGTGGGTTAAAACCCGGCTAGAGCAGTTGTCATTAATTGATGAAAAACTGATAGCCGCAGTTTGCCACGGGCAGTTGTACCAACAAAGAATGGCCCGCGCCTATAACAAGAAACTGCATCCCAGGAATTTCGAAGTGGGACAGCTCGTGCTCAGGCGCATTCTCCCTAATCACCAGGAAGCAAAAGGGAAGTTTGCTCCTAATTGAAAAGGTCCATACATAATCCGGAAGATATTGCCAAGAGGAGCACTGTATCTGGGAGACGTCGAAGGAAATGATCCTGAAACAGAAGTCAATGCAGATTCAGTCAAAAGGTATTATGTCTAGGCCTCCTGGTTTGATGGCTTTTTGTTTAATTGAGATGACGAATGCTTTCCTTCCCACTACCCCAAACACTATCAATACTTCGTAAACCCTTTGATCCGGTTCCGTTTCTTTGGCTACCCTCTTTGGAACCTGAAAGTACAAAAAAAAGGGAAAAAAAATAAAATAAAATAAAAGAAAAGAAAAAGAAAAAAGAAAAGAAAAACAAAACGAAACAAAAAACAAGAATAAAAACAAAAATTATCTGCCTGAACTACATTTGACTTGATTTCGAAAGGATACGTAGGCAGTCTCTCGCTGAGGTTCAGTCACACCAAAACAAAAATCTCAATTCCTTCAAAAATTGAAATTGGGGCAGATGATATGATGGTTCGGCTATGAATCCGCCGAAACGGTTCCAAAGTTGTAGTTCCGCCTAAAATCTTTTTTACCCAAAGACCTTGTCCAAGTCCTTCCGATCAAATGGCAAAGGCTGAGAAGTGAAAAACATCATCGTTGGAATCTGATATAATTCAAATTCAGAGAGATAAAATGAGAGAGTCTTATCGGTGAAAACCTTCGGGTACCATAAGGCGATGGTGAGTAGAGAAATTGAAAATGAGAGAGTCCACTTAGTGAAAACTCGCAAAGAGCACTATCGGGCGACAGTGAGGAGAAATGAGAGAGGTCGATTGACGAAAACCCGCAAAGGGCGCTGTCCGTCGAAAAGAAGACATCTTATCACTAAAAGAGTCCTGGCAAGGTTCCCTAGTTTTGAAATACGGATCAATGGGTTCACGAGAAGCTGGAAAGTTTGTGTGGGTCGGGCGTCCAGTCCAAGAAGCATGTCATTTCATTTGAAGCCAGCATGCACCCCAGATAAGTCCTTCTCTTCCTCCGAAAGGGACGCTTCTCTTTAAACTCATATGCTTGCCTTTTGCATTTCTCTTCCCCCGAAAGGGACGCTTCTCTTTAAACTCATATGCTTGCCTTTTGCATACTTTTTCTTTGAATCTCTTTCAGTTTAACTCTGATTCTGTAACTATTACAAAGAAAAGGTGGCAGGACCGGCTTCACAGGGCTCCGCCTGGTCAGAGTCGAAGAAAATGCCCAGCCTCAGCAAGTGCGTCAGGCTAATCCCGACTGACCATAGTGGTTGATGCTTTCGAAGCAAAGACATTGGAAAAGAAAGAAAATCAAAGGCAGGGGCAGAATAAAGTGAAAAGGCCAGAGCCCACACGGGCGAGTCATAATGAAATCCTGAGAGTTGAACCCGGTCGGTTGGAAACGAGATTCACCCTCAAGGACAACAAGCAGCAAAGTTCTCAACGGAAAGGGGGCCAGGATCAAGCAATTAGGATGATCAACGCCACAAAACCAACCACCGTTTCAAACTAACAAATTGTTCTTTGTTGAAAATAGGTCTTATTCAGAGCAACCGTGCAAAAAGCAAGTGCAACCCAAAAAGAAATAAAATGTGCAAGCGCTGAAACAGCTTTGCAGCAGGAAAACGACCAAAAAGGAAGTTTTCCCAAAATTATTTCATGCGTTTTGCTAAATAAAAAGGAAAATATAAAAGGAAGAAGAAAAGAAATGAAAATGAAAATCCCAAAAGAGAAACAAATCATGGTATCAAGAAGCTTTTTCTTTCCAAATCCCGGCCAAAAAACCGAGGATCTCCTTGGCATAACCCAAGCAGCTTTTTCTTTCCAAATCCCGGCCAAAAAACCGACGATCTCCATGGCATAACCCAAGGAGATTTTTCTTTCCAAATCCCGGCCAAAAAATCGAGGATCTTCCTGGCATAACCCAAGGAGCCTTTTCTTTCCAAATCCAGGCCAAAAAACCGAAGATCTCCCTAGCATAACCCAAGGAGCATTTTCTTTCCAAATCCCGGCCAAAAAACCGAGGATCTCCCTGGAAAAACCCAAGGAGCTTTTTCTTTCCAAATTCTGGCCAAAAAATAGAGGATCTCCCTGGCAAAACCCAAGGAGCTTTTTCTTTCCAAATACCGGCCAAAAACCGAGGATCTCCCTAGCAAAACCCAAGAAGATTTTTCTTTCCATATCCCGGCCAAAAAACCGAGGATCTCCCTAGCAAAACCCAAGGAGCTTTTTTCTTTCCAAATCCCGGTGAGAAAATAGAGGATCTCCCTAGTAAAAGCTAAGGAGCTTTTTCTTTCCAAATCCCGGCCAAAAAACCGAGGATCTCCCTGGCAAAAGCCAAGGAGCTTTTTCTTTCCAAATCCCGGCCAAAAAATCGAGGATCTCCCTGGCAAAACCCAAGGAGCTTTTTCTTTCCAAATCCCGGCCAAAAAATCGAGGATCTCCCTGGTGAAACCCAAGGAGCTTTTTCTTTCCAAATCCCGGCCAAAAACTGAGGATCTCCCTAGCAAAACCCAAGGATCTTTTCTTTCCAAATCCCGGCCAAAAAACTGAGGACCTCCCTAGCAAAACCCAAGAAGCTTTTTCTTCCAAATCCCGGCCAAAAAATAGAGGATCTCCCGGAAAATACCCAAGGAGATTTTTCTTTCCAAATCCCGGCGAAAAATCGAGGATCTCCCTGGCATGACCCAAGGAGCTTTTCTTTCCAAATCTTGGCCAAAAAATCGAAGATCTTTTTTCTTTCTGTCCCGGCCAAACCCGAGGACCCTTCCTTATTTTCCGGCATAACCCGGTCATTTTCTAGCATAACCTGGATCCATTCACAAGGATACACAGCCCTGATTTGCTCGCTTAGATATGTGTCACAACTAACTCACGAAATTTTCCTAGTGAAAAATGGGCAGAAAATTTCGTTTGTTTGTTTGTTTTGGTATCTTAAGCATGTCGATCTCAGGACATAAGGTACGAGGTGACTGATGAAATGAGTCTCAATTCAGAATCAAGAAAAGAACAAAAAGAAATGAAATCAAATGTGAAGCAAGCAAGGGCGCGGGTGGCTCAACATCTGTTTGAAGTCACAAGTTCCGCTGATCCTGTTTTGACCCAATGTTGCATGAAGAAGTAAACACCTACAACTTGCGAGCATCAAGATTCAAATCGAAGTCCACAGCAAGAGAATGATAGATAGGAATCTTATAACTCATAGTTAATAGGCATAGTTAGCTTAGCTTTGATTTTTCTTTTGGTGTAATAAGGAGGTCAGCAAGCAGTAGCAGCAGCAACAATAGTGAAATTCACAGCTCCTGGTAGTCCCAGCTACCAAAATTTTCAGAACTACACTGACCTGATTCTTTTATAGCCAAGGATATGTAGGCAACCTTTGAAGCAGGGTTCGGTCAGACGGTTTTCAAAATGCTTCTCATGGAGTGCCGAGCAGGCAAAAATCCTCATGGTGCTCATTTATATTTGCCCGAAAACCCTTCGTGTCTTCGAGCAAAGAGGGGCAGCTGTGAGCACGTGATTTTTGCCACGCTTGAGTTACTCCTATAAATTCATTAGAATTAGAATTTGTCTTTGATTATTTGAATTTTAGGGAATTAATTGCATGATTTTGTGGTTTTTTACATTTTTGTGCATTTTTTAATTAATATAACTCATGGAAAATGCAAAAAATAGCATACTTGAATTTAGGATCCAATTCTAGATTTTTTTTTTTACTATCACAAAAACAGAAGAAAATTACAAAAAATAGTCACCTTTTACATTTTTTGCATTTTTGTTTAGTTTTCTTTTTTTACTAGGATTTATTCTGTTTTAGATAATTAATTGGTCTAATTTTGGAGTTAAATTAGGTTTTGTTAATTTTGCAAAGAAATAAATACAATAAATAAAATAGAATACAGAAGAAAAGAAAAGAAGAAAAATAAACAAAAATCAAGGGCCAGGTTATTTGGGCCATTTTCGTGCCAGCCCCCAGCCCAAGACTCCTTCCAATACCTATTTCCCCAGCCCAATCCACAAAATATCCGGTCCAGGTCCCCATCCCCTAAAACGACGTCATTTTGGGGTTAATTAAGGCTAACTAAATCTGAGTCGTCCATCACCTTTCATCCAACGGTCCAAATTTGTCCAAACATTTAAAATAAAACAGTAATAACCCTTTGCAAAATTCAGAGACAAACCCCCATCTTCCTCGTACCCTCACCCCGTCTCCAGTCGCAACCACCATCTCCGCCACTCCTCCGTCGTCCGCCGCTGGCCGGAAATCGCCGTCGCCGGCAGCTTTCACCCAATGGCCCTGAAAATTACACCCCAGACTACCCATGTGCTCCTCTTTCCAAACCCCAAACCCCCATGGCTCAAATCTTACCCAATCGCCTCAAATCTACCAAACCCTAGGCGCCGCCACCACCGTGCACGGTGCCACCGCCATCCAAATTCAACCAAAATCATACCCCATGGCCCTCTTGACCTCCTCATCCCTAATCTCAAAACAAAACCCTTCAAATCTCAATAAAACCCCATGAATTTTAGATCTAGGGTTTCGAAAAACACTGTTGGGATTTTAAAAGCCTACCAAGTATCGATTTGAATTGCAAATAACATTATATGTTTGTTTTTATCAAAAAAACAAATATATAATATTATTTGGGGGTTCAATTTAAATTCAACCCACTGAAGAACAAAAATCGGTAAGTTCTCTGTTTATTTTTGAAATCAGTAGACTCTTTAAATTGTCTTATTTTTTAGTTTAATCTTGTTTTGATCGTTGTTTTGTTTCTATTAGTTTAGATATTTAGGTGTTAGTTTAATTAGTTTAAATGTTTAATTGTTAGTTTGATTTTCTGTTTTTTTTGTTTCTTTACTTTGGTGAGTTTGTCTTCAATAATTTATTCGTTGGTTAATATTGGTTGTGATTTGAATCTTTTAGGGTTAATCATGTTTTAAGTTGTGCTGTTTTGCTTAAATTATCTAAGTTTGTTCTATTAGTTTAATTTTTTCTTTCAAATTAGTAGTTATGTAATTGTTCGAATTAGTTTGATGCTCTTTTAATGTGTGATTTTGATTAGCAATTGTTTTTCAAGTTAGTGTTTATCTTTAAATAATTGTTGGTTCTAGTTTAGTTAATTTGGTTATAGCTGAAAGTTTTTTAGTGTTAATTAGAATTTTTAGATGTTCTTATTAGGTTGTTTGGATATAGCTGAATTAGGATTATTTGCTTTAACTATAGTTAAATATTAACTAAGGTAAAGGGATTTGGTTGGGTTAGCAATTTCAGGGGCAATCAAGGGTAGTTTAGAGATCTAAAATGGGCTGGTTTGTTAAGGATCAGTAATTTCAGAATAGAAATGAGGGTAGTATAGGTACGCCATAGGTAGAAAACAAAGCTAGAATATCCTAGGTCCTTCAAGAAAGGGGCTTTAGTGTAAGTTTCAGGATTCTTAGAGCAGTAACTTGGGCAACAAGCTACAACTTTAAGATTAATATGTAATTTCTGAAAATAAAAAAGGGGGAGAAATGAGTAAAACCTTCCAGAACATTCTGACCCCTTCCTTGCCTATAAAAGCAGGCCTAGTGCCCTGGATTACAAATTTTTACACTCTGAAAATTCCCCAAACTCTCCAGCTCTTAATTTCCCCTTAAAAATCCTTTTCTTCAACTCTGAATTTCGAGTTTGACTTTCAAAAATCCCAAGAAGTTCAAATCTGAAGGCCAATTCTAAAAACCTTCTTCTAGATATGAATTTCTGCCCAAACATCCAAAAACAAACGAAAAAATGCAGTAAAAATCCAAAACACTGTTCCATTACACTATTTGAAATTAATTTCGAGTTCTATGCTTTGTCTTTCATCTCTTCTAGTTGCTGAAGGTTTCAGGGAAATCCTAGTTCATTTTTGAGTTAATTTGAGGTCAAACAAGTGTATTTTTGGTTGTTTTGTTGCCATTGATTCCTGTTACTCCCTCCGGGTGTTGTGGTGCTATTTTGGTTTAAGAGTTGGTTGTATTTGCTGTTGATATGAGCTGTTGACTGTTGCTGTTTATCACTGCTGATCACTTCTTCTCTTATTTTGTTTCATTATCCAGGTACAAGCTCTAAACCATGGTGATGTACATTTGATTTGAGAAGTGAAATGGAGATTCTATTACTATTGGCTTGATGTTTATGTTAGCTTAGTTTAATTCCAGTTTTAGTAGTTAATGTTGTAATTAGGACTGGACTATACCAACTTTCTAATTTGAGGTAGTAAGAGCCATGCTAGCCGTGCATTGATATTACAATTCATAGCTTGTTTGTTGCTGATTGTTGATTTCATAAGTCATTATAGTGCATTAGGATTAATCATATGAGTGTTAATAAACAGTATTTCACATGTTATATGGACTACTTCGTCACTTCAGGAACGTTTCATGTGTTAATAGACAGTTGAATGCAACTCTGTAATTAAATGATAGTAGAAGTAGTATTATAATTAGGGCAAACAATTATAGTCAGCTTTTGGGATCACATACTCAACGTTCCAGCACATCAAATAAGTTCCAAGTGTAGTAACATTAACCAGCTATCAAAGCCTATAATTGTTTGTACCATGTTCAGATTATGTGTCAAATTTAGAATTAATTAGTGCTGATTTTGAATTTGAGGTTCCCCTCTCTCTGTTAGTCTGATCCCTGAATTGAATGGCTTGGAATCGTGTAGTGGATTATTTGGGCTCGTTGATAGGCCCAGGGCGCACAGCCCAAGCCACCTGGGACCTCAACATGAATGATAATTTCCCATTTGGGCTTGCATTGAAGCCAGGGTTAGTGTCAATCCGCAAAACCAACTGACGCCATCTTTATTTGCTGGGCCAAACCTTTAAGGCCCAAAAAATTGTTAGAAGTCAAAAAATCTTTAAAAATTATATTAGGAATATGGGAGTTGATTTACAATATGAGTTTGAGTTTTCGAGTTAGGTAGCGGGTTCAAAGAGGGTCCTCCCTTTTGTTTGAATTCGGACTTGAACTCGAGGCCCGAACTTATAAATGTAAATTAATTAGGCCCTTTTAGAGACAAAATAAATAGAAAAATCATAGTTTGCTTTAGGTTGGCCTTTAAATAATAAAATGAGACGAGCCTCGCCAAACAAAAAATGCATAAATCGCGGGGCCCTCATTAAATGCTTAATTAAAAATACTTAAAATTCGGAGCGTGCCGTTTAGCGAATTTCACGGCCCTCCGCAAAGTTAATAATATGTTAGTCGCTTTAGGCGCGCTTTTAATAATTTTACCTTCTTAAATACAGGTGTGCATTTCATGCGACCCAAATCCAAATTCCAAAACGTTGAATAAGAATGTGTCGAGGATCCGGGTGCATTTCATGTGACGTGATCCGAAAATACGTTTTTAAACGACGTTCACTTTCGTAAAAAAAATATTTAAAAGCGGTAAATAATTATAAAATTGCACTATAGGTTTGAACATGTATAAAGATCAGATTTTTAGCCACTTATAATAATTTAAGCGATCGTGCTAGAACCACGGGATCCGGGGGTGCCTAACACCTTCCCTCGGGTCAACAGAATTCCTTATTCAGAATTTCTGGCTCGCAGACTCCAATTGGGAAGTCGAAATTTTTCTCGATATGGGATTTAAGTTAAACCGGTGACTTGGGACACCAAAAGCCAATCCTTTCCCAAGTGGCGACTCTAAAAATAAATAAATGACCCCATTTCGAATAATGTCACTTTAAATGGAAAAACTCCCTTATACATTATTCTTCGGGGTAGATGTATAAAAAGGAGGTGTGACAGCTCGAACAATGAAATAAAAATTGATAAAAACTATACAAAAAGAATAGCCACTCAGGGAGTTGTATACTAATGGATAAGGAAACTAACATGCACTACAAATGTCAAACTTCTTATCCGCTAAATATCTTCCGAAACAGTAATATAGTCTTACATATCTGATGTAAACCCGCGACCCGTTCCGCGCCGCGTTATTTTTTTAAAAAAAAATTAGGCCCCGCCCCGCACCGCACCGTCCCGTTTGCCATCCCTACTTCTAATTATAAAGTGATGAGATATGATCCTCTGATGATGAATGATTACAATTTTATTACGTTGGACAGAAATTATGTAATAATCATTATGTAATATACGTGTAAAACACGTACATATAGACTAATTATTATAAAAATACGAATATAATATTGGTACACCAAAATAGCTTTGTAATATTTAACGCTAAAACCCATGAGAAAAGGAAATAATTGAAAATAATACAAGTTAGGAGGAATTAAGACTTCTTGTAGGATAGGAACTTAACCAACTTATGCTAATATGCGGAAGCTCCGATTCTGTTTCTTTTTAGACATACTTTCTTTTGAATTTTTGAAACAATTCGGCTGGTTGTTTTGAGTATTTTAGCCCAGTTTTCCTATTTATAGCCCCCTCTATATTATATTGTGGTTATGTGACTTGTTATGTGGTTGGGTTTATGGTTTCAGTGAGTTTCAAAGTGAAATGGGACACTTAGTCCCAAAGTTGGAAGCATAAGTTCAAAGAGCTGACCGAAGTTTGACTTTTGTATAGACAACTCCGGATAGAGTTTTGACGGTTCCGATAGATATGAATAATATTTTTAGACTTAGGAGCGTGTCCGGATATTTCTTTGAAAGTCCATAGGTCGTTTTTGCTTGAATAGGAAAAAATTAGAAAGTTGAAGGTTTGGAAGGTTGAGAAGTTTGACCGAGAGTTGACTTTACTGATATCGGGGTTGGATTCTGATTTTGAAAGTTAGAATAGGTCCGTTGTTATTTATGACTTATGTGAAAAATTTGAGATCAATCGAAGTTGGTTTGGTATGAATCGGCGTTAGTTTTGGAAGTTGGATGTTCATGGTTTCCATAGGTTTGAATTGGATTGCGTTTTGTAGAATCGATGTTGTTTGATGTGATTTTAGACCTCGAGTTGATCCGCTATGTGTTTTAAAATGTGTTGGTATATTCGGACGGGTCCCGGAGGCCCTGGGTGTGAATCATATTAAAATCGGGATAATGTTTGACATAATTGATTGCTGAAGTTGCTGCTAATCTGGTGTGATCGCACCTACGATGGATTTGGTCGTAGATGTGAGGTGGGTCATCGCAAAAGCGGAGATGTACAGTGATGATATGCTATAATTACGTATTTTAGTCGCTTATTACACTCTAACTTAATGCACTTTAATTGAGTTTGAGCTTTAATCGCTAGTGTTTTGCACTAATTGCGTATTTTATGACTTGTAGGAGTGATTCCGAGCTATGTAGATATTATGAAATGAACTAAAGTGATTTGGAGCTTTGAAGTCTGAGTAAAAGCCTAAGGAATTAAGACGGAATTGTGTTCGGGGATCAACGGATAATAGTTAAGAACGAACGAAGAATCAAGTAGACATATTGCGCACTGTCAAGTAAAATACATATAAGTTTTCTCTTAGAACTTAGTTTGATCTCCACAATATATGGTTGGAAAGATAATTCAAAGAAAGACAACTTTCATGTTTTATATTTTTCCAAATTCCAAAAAGAATAGTGTGAAAAATGCGCGACAAGTGCACTACGATCAGATCCGCGGCCGCGGATAGAACACTATGCAAAATCCGCGGTAAGATCCACGGTCCAATCCGCGGCCGCGGACGTCCTGACCTGGAAAAGTGTCCTTTCTCGCGTAGGAGAAGGTATAATTGTTTGGATCCGGTCCTACTTGGTATATATACATGGAAAATGGTATTTTGAGCAGCTTCGACATACGTTTAACATAATTTAGACCTAAGGAGGCTAAGGAGATCGGAGATTCGATCTAAGGAGGCAAGAACACACTAGGAGCAAGGAGGAAAATTCTTCTACAATTTTTTCACTTTCTTCTTCCTATTTTCATTATTGGTTATGAATTCTAGTATTGTAGTTATGCATACTATTATGAATAGCTAATTTGTTAACTAGAATTTTGATGTAATCTATTGGAGGATGATTTTCCGGTTACGTTAATATAGATTTGTTATAGCTTTTTCTCTATTTGTTCAAATACGTTTATATTTTGGTTGGTTGAAGAGCTCTTAATCGACTGTGCCTATTTAATGTGTATTATTCAGGAGAGAGTGCATATTTAGGCAATTGTTGAACAACATCACTCCTACTGTATATGAGGGATCAATACGGAGGGTTTAAAGGTGAGATTAGGGATAACGAAACCTTGGATGTGATCCGAGTGAGCCGTACTTAATGCCAGATAGTGTAATTTGGGAGAATATATCTAGTAAATTGTGATAATTACTCGGGAGAGAGTTACGACAGTCAGAGCGCTCATGATCGGTACAGAATACTTAGGCGAATTTATAGAAAAGGATTCTTACAATAGGGAAAATCATAACTCTAGACCTTCTTAATCTTGTCTTCAACCCGTAGTATTTTTAGTTGTTAATCTACTACTTTAATTATTTAGTTAATTAGATACAAGAACCATAATATTTATAATATACGAATTGTTAGAGCTTGTCTTCTTAGCAATATTGAATATTTGTAGCTAAGTGATCACCCCCAACTATACCTTATGAAAAGGACTAAATGGTCGTTGCAAATATATTCTGGTTTACAAGTTCGGAGTCGAATCCTACAGAGAAGTAAGGCTTAGCTATAACTGTTCAATATCACCAAGAAGACAAGCTTGAATAATTCTAACTTATAAATATTATAATATTTATTTTTATCTAATTAACTAACAAATACTAAAATTCAGTAAAACTGTCAATTAACAAGGATAAGGATTGGAGACGAGATTAAGGTGGTCTAGAGTTATGATTTTTCCTATTGTTAGAATCCTTCCCGCTACGTTTTCTATAAATTCGCCTAAGTATTCTCTACCAATCATGAGCGCTGACAGTCGTAACTCTCTCCCGAGTAATTACCATAATTTACTAGATATATTATCCCAAATTACGCTAGCTGGCATTAAGTACGGCTAACTTGGATCGCACCCAAGGTTTCATTATCCCTAATCCCACCTTTAAACCCGTCGTATTGATCTCTCATATACGTTAGGAGTGATGTTATTCAACAACTACCTAAATATACACTCTCTCCCGAGTAATACACACAAAATAGGCACAGTCGGTTGAGAGCTCTTCAACCAACCACAATAATAACGTAGGTGAACAAATAGAGAAAAAGCTACAGCAAATCTATATTAATGTAACAGGAAAATCACTCTCCAATAGGTTCCATCAAAATTCTAGATAACAAATTAGCAATTCATAATAGTATGCATAACTACAATACTAGAATTCATAATAACTAATGAAAATGGGAAGAAGGAAGTGAAAAACTCGTAGAAGAATTCTCCACCTTGCTCCTAGTGTGTTCTTGCCTCCTTAGATCGAATCTCCGGTCTCCTTAGCCTTCTTCGGTCTAAATTATGTTAAGTATGTCCAAGGTGCTCAAAATACCATTTTTCATGTATATATACCAAGTAGGGTCGGGCCCAAATAATTATACCTTCTCCTATGCAAAAAAAGAACACTTTTTCAGGTCAGGACGTCCGCGGCTACGGATTGGACCGCTTATCTGACCACGAATTTTGCATAGTGCTCTGTTAGCGGCCGCGGATTTGACCACGGAGCACTTGTCTCGCATTTTTCACACTGTTTTGTTTGGAATTTGATAAAATGTAAAACATAAAATTTGGCCCTTTGAATTATATTTCCAACCAAAAATTGTGGAGATCAAATGGAGTTCTGAGCGAAAACTTATGTACATTTTACTAAACAGTGCATAATATGCCTACTCGATTCTTCATTCATTCTTAGCTATCACCCATTGATCCCTGAATATGATATTGGCTTAATTCCTTAGGCTTTGCTCAGACTTAAAAGCTCCAAATCACTGGAATTTATTTCATAATATCTACACAGCTCGAAATTACTCTTACTAGGCATAAAACACACATTTAGTGCAAAACACTAGCGATTAAAGCATAAACCCAATTAAAGTGCATTAAATTAGAGTTTAATAAGCAACTAAAATACGTAATTATAGCATCCAAGGGAAGGGTCCTAGGTTCGGACACCTAGGCGCAGATGTGCATTCGTAGGTGCGACATTGCTTCGCCGAAGCGAGTCTGGTGGGAATTATGTTGGACTGCAGGTGTGGTCTAGCCTTCACATAAGAGAGCCTTGTCCGCAAAAGCGTCACTACAGAAGTGGGCTTTTGGTCCATAGTAGCGAAAGGTGTCGGGCTTAAGTGAAAGTTGCACCTCCAATGGATTTTTTGCAGGTGTAGAGCCGCAGATGCGGCTGATGGACCGCAAAAGCGATAATCGCAAGGTAGAAAATGAGAGAAACAAAGGTGTATTTCATTCTTCATCTTTTGACTTAGAGGGATCAGTTTTGGAAGATTTTGAGAGGGAATTTCAAATAATTGATCGGGGTAAGTGATGCTTTCTCGGATTAGGCTGTTATGCTTGGATCCATCGTTATTTCTATAATTTAATTAGTATTTTAATTTGAAAAAAATTGGGGAAATTTGGTGAGAACTTAATAAACTAAATTTTGAGGATTTTAAGGTTGATTTGAGGTTTGAATTGAGTAATTTTAGTATGGTTGGAATCATTATTAGATGGGGTTCGGATTTTATAAGTTTGGTCGGGTTCTGAGATGCGACCCATGGGTTGACTTTGTGAGTTGACTTTTTGATTTTCTTTAAAGATTAAAACTTTATTATCTAGAATTGTTTCTTATAGTTTGTATTTATGGAATAAAGTTATATTATCTAGATTCAAGCCGTTTGGAGTTAGATATTCGCGAAAAAGGCTTACTAGTGGATTGAGTTAGCATGTTTTTTAAGGTAAGTGCCTTTTATAACTTTGTATGGGTGAAGTACCCCTTAGGATTTGTTTTGTTTTGTGCTAAATGTGGTACGTGAACACCGTGTAAGCAAGGTGATGAGTGGGTACACAGGATAAATATGGTAATTGACTAATTTAAGCTATGTTGATTCTATTCATGCCTTAATTGAATTGTCATATTATGTTACATTCATCATCGTTAAGATACCCCTTACATATTTCTCTTGACATTGTTAATACTTGATCTGTCCCTTTCTTGTTATTTGCCCTTACATGCTTAGTTGAATTTACTATTTTCCCTTATGCTTGTTAAATACTTAACTGTTGAGTTACCATACTTGAAGTTATCATTTCTTGGAACATTTTATTGTTGAGTTTTGGTATTGAAGTTGTAAAAGCCATAATCACATTGAGGCAAAGTTGTAAATTGTTGAAATACCATTCTTATTGATATATTCACTATTAGTTGCTAACTTGCTATTTTTGAGACTCTTCTACAATTTTTGATTGAGACATGTGCTATTTATTGTGGAAACATTATTATTGTTGACTTTTTTGACAAGTTGTAGTATTGGGCACTTGAGGTGTGACCTGTGATATGTTGTGATATTGATACGTATGTAGTGGTATAAGGATAGTGGTTGATACACATATGGTGAGATAAGGTAGGCTTGATACATATGTTGCTAGTAGGGGAACTACTTGAAGCCACGCGATGCGATAAGGTGGGCTAAAACGCAGGTAGCTATTTCGGAAAAATAATTTTTAAAATTAAATGTAAGGCTCTCGCGGTGATATAAAGACAAATTGTGATGTTGATTGTAAATTGAGAGTACAAGGCGGTACCTCGTTAGTGATTCTTGTTGCTATCTTTCATTTACATCACGTGTGTTTCATCTGCATTGTTTCCTTGGCATTCTTATTATGTTGTTCTCTTGTGATGCCTTTATTGCCTTAATTTTAGTGTATCTATTCTTGTGGTATTTATTCATTGTATCATTTCCATTGTTTCCATTATTATACTATGTTATACCTGTTCAGCTTCTTTATTTATTCCAGTAGGCGTCGTGACATGACTTCGTCACTACTCTACCAAGGTTAGGCTTGATACTTGCTAGGAACCATTGCGTTGTACTCATGCTATGCTCCTGCACATCTTTTTGTGCAGACCAATGTATTTATACCATGCTAGGCATCTGTGAGTTGTGCTTTGGATCGGAGACTTAAAGCTATACCTATCGACGTTCGCAGGCCTCAGAGTCACCCTCTATATTTGTTTCTATTGCATGCTACTAATATAGATATTGATGTATTAGGAATGTTTCAATATACTCGTGTAGATCTTATAACTCCGTCTCACCAGATTTTGGGTGTTATTCTCAGTTGTATTGTGGAGTCCTTCGTATGATGATTGTTGGTTAGTTGTAAGTTTTATTATTCTTTTCATTAATTTTCATGTATGTTAGGCTTTCCTAGTCTTAGAGACTAGGTGTCATCACGATATCCTATGGAGGGAGATTGGGGTAGAGACAATTTGGTATCAGAGCTCTAAGTTCATAGGTGTTACGAGTCATAAGCAGTTTGCCAATTATGCACCGCCACTATCTAGTGCACCTTCTGCATGGGGTGCTTTCAGCAATCAATCTAGCCGACCAAGCCCGAGCTAGTTTCAGCAACCACATCCTCTAAGAGCTTGTTTCGAGTATGATGATACTCGTCACATGGTGAGGGACTTCCCCAAACTCCGAAGGTGTTCACCTCTACTGACTATTCATGCTCTATGTATTCCATAGGGTCCCCAGACTTCTCAGGCCGCAGTTAATGCTCCAATTGCCGCTCCATCAGCACAACTAGCTAAGGGTGGAGGTCAGGCAGGTAGGGGTCGCCCTAGAGGGCTTGACCAAGCCAAATATTATGCTTTTCCGGGCAGGATGAGGCGGTTGATCAGACGCATTTATCACAGGCATTGTTCCGATTTGTCATAGAGATGCATCAGTCTTATTTGATCCCGGATCCACTTAATTATATCAGCTTCATCTTACTTTACTCCGTATTTGGGTATATATCGTGATTCTTCGAGTTCACCTATTTATGTGTCCACATCTGTGAGAGATTCTATTTTTGTTGACTATGTGTATCAATCGGGTTTAGTTATTACTGGTGGTTTTGAGACCAGAGTTGATCTATTATTTCTTAGTATGGTAGACTTTGATGTTATTTTGGACATGGACTGGTTGTCTTCCTATCATGTTATTCTTGATTGTCGCACCAAGATGGTGACTTGGGGTGGAAGGGTACTTTGGACTATGTTCCAATCAGGGTTGTGTCCTTCCTTAAGACACAGTGGATGGTTGAGAAGGGGTGTGATGCATACCTATCCTTTGTGAGAGATTCCAGTGTTGATACTCTTACCGTCGATCCAGTTTCTTTAATGAGAGACTACCCAGATGTATTTCTAGCAGATCTTCTAAGCATGCTACCCGATAGGAAATATTGATTTTGGTATTGACTTGTTGCCGGGAGCTCAGCCTATTCCACTATATCGTATGGCCCCAGTGGAGTTGATGGAGTTAAAGGAGCAATTACAAAAGCTGCTTGACAAGAGTTTCATCGGCCTAGTGTGTCACCTTGGGATGCTCCCATCTTGTTTTTGAAGAAGAATGGTTCTATGCGCATGTGTATTGACTATCGACAGTTGAACAAGGTTATGGTGAAGAACAAGTACCCATTTCCATGCACTGAAGACTTATTCGAGTAGCTACAAGGTGCCAGAGCGTTCTCATTGATTTATGGTTAGGTTATTATCAGTTGAAGATTCAGGATATGGATATCCTAAAGACTGTATTTATGACTCAGTTTGGTCACTACGAGTTCCTCATAATGTCATTTGGGTTGATCAACATTGCAGCAACATTCATGAACCTGATGAACAATGTATTCCAACCTATCCTAATTCATTCACCATTGTGTTTATTGACGATATTTTGGTGTACTCCCACAGATGGGAGGATGATGAGCAGCATTTAAGGATTGCACTCCAAACCTTGAGGGAAAAGAAGTTGTATTCAAAATTCTCAAAGTGTGAATTTTGGCTTGATTGGTGGCGGTTTTGGGTTATGTGGTGTCGATAGTTAAAAGTTCATGAGAAAAATTATCTTGTCCATGAGTTGGAATTAGAAGCTATTGTTAATGCCTTGAATATCTGGCGGCACTATTTATACCGTGAATATATCGTGATTCTTTGAGTTCACCTATTTATGTGTCCACATCTGTAAGAGATTCTATTTTTGTTGACTATATGTATCAATCGGGTTTAGTTATTATTGGTGGTTTTGAGACCAGAGTTGATCTATTATTTCTCAGTATGGTAGACTTTGATGTTATTTTGGGCATGGACTGGTTGTCTTCCTATCATGTTATTCGTGATTGTCACACCAAGGCGGTGACTTTGGCTATGTCAGGTTTAACGCAGTTGGGTTAGAAGGGACTTTGGACTATGTTCCAATCAGGGTTGTGTCATTATTTAAGACACAGTGGATGGTTGAGAAGGGGTGTGATGCATACCTATCCTTTATGAAAGATTCCAGTGTTGATACTCTTATCGTCGATCCAGTTTCGTTAATGAGAGACTACCCAGATGTATTTCTAGCAGTTCTTCTAAGTATGCTACCTGATAGGGAATATTAATTTTGGTATTGACTTGTTGCCGGGAACTCAGCCTATTCCACTATATCATATGGCCCCATTGGAGTTGATGGAGTTAAAGGAGCAATTGCAAAAGTTGCTTGACAAGGGTTTCATCGGCCTAGTGTGTCGCCTTGGGGTGATCCCGTCTTGTTTGTGAAGAAGAATGGTTCTATGCGCATGTGTATTGACTATCGATAGTTGAACAAGGTTATGGTGAAGAACAAGTATCCATTTCCATGCACTGATGACTTATTCGAGTAGCTACAAGGTGCCAGAGCGTTCTCATTGATTTATGGTTAGGTTATTATCAGTTGAAGATTCAGGATATGGATCTCCCGAAGACTGTATTTATGACTCAGTTTGGTCACTACGAGTTCCTCATAATGTCATTTGGGTTGATCAACATTGCAGCAACATTCATGAACCTGATGAACAATGTATTCCAACCTATCCTAATTCATTCACCATTGTGTTTATTGATGATATTTTGGTGTACTCCCGCAGATGGGTGAGCAGCATTTGAGGATTGCGCTCCAGACCTTGAGGGAAAAGAAGTTGTATTCAAAATTCTCAAAATGTGAATTTTGGCTTAATTGGTGGCGGTTTTGGGTCATGTAGTGTCGATAGCTAAAAGTTCATGAGAAAAATTATCTTGTCCATGAGTTGGAATTGGAAGCTATTGTTAATGCCTTGAATATCTGGCGGCACTATTTATACCGTGAATATATCGTGATTCTTTGAGTTCACCTATTTATGTGTCCACATCTGTGAGAGATTCTATTTTTGTTGACTATATGTATCAATCGGGTTTAGTTATTATTGGTGGTTTTGAGACCAGAGTTGATCTATTATTTCTCAGTATGGTAGACTTTGATATTATTTTGGACATGGACTGGTTGTCTTCCTATCATGTTATTCTTGATTGTCACACCAAGATGGTGACTTTGGCTATGTCAGGTTTAACGCAGTTGGGGTGGAAGGGTACTTTGGACTATGTTCCAATCAGGGTTGTATCCTTCCTTAAGACACAGTGGATGGTTGAGAAGGGGTGTGATGCATACCTATCCTTTGTGAGAGATTCCAGTGTTGATACTCTTATCGTCGATCCAGTTTCGTTAATGAGAGACTACCCAGATGTTTTTCTAACAGATCTTCTAAGCATGCTACCCGATAGGGAATATTGACTTTGGTATTGTCTTGTTGCCGGGAACTCAGCCTATTCTACTATATCGTATGGCCCCAGTGGAGTTGATGAAGTTAAAGGAGCAATTGCAAAAGTTGCTTGACAAGAGTTTCATCGGCCTAGTGTGTCACCTTGGGGTGCTCTCGTCTTGTTTGTAAAGAAGAATGGTTCTATGCGCATGTGTTATGACTATCGACAGTCGAACAAGGTTATGGTGAAGAACAAATATCCATTTCCATGCACCGATGACTTATTCAAGTAGCTACAAGGTGCCAGAGCGTTCTCATTGACTTATGGTTAGGTTATTATCAGTTGAAGATTCATTATATGGATATCCCGAAGACTTTATTTATGACTCAGTTTTGTCACTACGAGTTCCTCATAATGTCATTTGGGTTGATCAACATTGTAGCAACATTCATGAACCTGATGAACAATGTATTCCAACCTATCCTAATTCATTCACCATTGTGTTTATTGACGAAATTTTGGTGCACTCCCGTAGATGGGAGGATGATGAGCAGCATTTGAGGATTGCGCTCCAAACCTTGAGGGAAAAGAAGTTGTATTCAAAATTCTCAAAGTGTGAATTTTGGCTTGATTGGTGGCGGTTTTGGGTCATGTGGTGTCGATAGCTAAAAGTTCATGAGAAAAATTATCTTGTCCATGAGTTGGAATTAGAAGTTATTGTTAATGCCTTGAATATCTGGCGGCACTATTTATACCGTGAATATATCGTGATTCTTTGAGTTCACCTATTTATGTGTCCACATCTGTGAGAGATTCTATTTTTGTTGACTATGTGTATCAATCGGGTTTAGTTATTATTGGTGGTTTTGAGACCAGAGTTGATCTATTATTTCTCAGTATGGTAGACTTTGATGTTATTTTGGGCATGGACTGGTTGTCTTCCTATCATGTTATTCGTGATTGTCACACCAAGACGGCGACTTTGGCTATGTCAGGTTTAACGCAGTTGGGGTGGAAGGGTACTTTGGACTATGTTCCAATCAGGGTTGTGTCATTCCTTAAGACACAGTGGATGGTTGAGAAGGGGTGTGATGCATACCTATCCTTTGTGAAAGATTCCAATGTTGATACTCTTACCGTCGATCCAATTTCGTTAATGAGAGACTACCCAGATGTATTTCTAGCAGATCTTCTAAGCATGCTACCCGATAGGGAATATTGACTTTGGTATTGACTTGTTGCCGGAAACTCAGCCTATTCCACTATATCGTCTGGCCCTATTAGAGTTGATGGAGTTAAAGGAGCAATTGCAAAAGTTGCTTGACAAGGGTTCCATCGGCCTAGTGTGTCACCTTGGGGTGCTCCCGTCTTGTTTGTGAAGAAGAATGGTTCTATGCGCATGTGTATTGACTATCGATAGTTGAACAAGGTTATGGTAAAGAACAAGTATCCATTTCCATGCACTGGTGACTTATTCGAGTAGGTACAAGGTGCCAGAGTGTTCTCATTGATTTATGGTTAGGTTATTATCAGTTGAAGATTCAGGATATGGATCTCCCGAAGACTGTATTTATGACTCAGTTTGGTCACTACGAGTTCCTTATAATGTCATTTGGGTTGATCAACATTGCAGCAACATATATGTACCTGATGAACAATGTATTCCAACCTATCCTAATTCATTCACCATTGTGTTTATTGACGATATTTTGGTGTACTCCCGCAGATGGGAGGATGATGAGCAGCATTTGAGAATTGCGCTCCAGACCTTTAGGGAAAAGAAGTTGTATTCAAAATTCTCAAAATGTGAATTTTGGCTTGATTGGTGGCGGTTTTGGGTCATGTAGTGTCGATAGCTAAAAGTTCATGAGAAAAATTATCTTGTCCATGAGTTTGAATTAGAAGCTATTGTTAATGCCTTGAATATATGGCGGCACTATTTATACCGTAAATATATCGTGATTCTTTGAGTTCACCTATTTATATGTCCACATCTGTGAGAGATTTTATTTTTGTTAACTATGTGTATCAATCGGGTTTAGTTATTATTGGTGGTTTTGAGACCAGAGTTGATCTATTATTTCTCAGTATGGTAGACTTTGATATTATTTTGGACATGGACTGGTTGTCTTCCTATCATGTTATTCTTGATTGTCACACCAAGATGGTGACTTTTGCTATGTCAGGTTTAACGCAGTTGGGGTGGAAGGGTACTTTGGACTATGTTCCAATCAGAGTTGTGTCCTTCCTTAAGACATAGTGGATGGTTGAGAAGTGGTGTGATGCATACCTATACTTTGTGAGAGATTCCAGTGTTGATACTCTTACCGTTGATCCAGTTTCGTTAATAAGAGACTACCCAGATGTATTTCTAGCAGATCTTCTAAGCATGCTACCCGATAGGGAATATTGACTTTGGTACTGACTTGCTGCCGGGAACTCAGCCTATTCGACTATATCGTATGGCCCCAGTGGAGTTGATGGAGTTAAAGGAGCAATTGCAAAAGTTGCTTGACAAGGGTTTCATCGGCCTAGTGTGTCACCTTGGGGTGCTCCCGTCTTGTTTGTGAAGAAGAATGGTTCTATGCGCATGTGTATTGACTATCGATAGTTGAACAAGGTTATGGTGAAGAACAAGTATCCATTTCCATGCACTGGTGACTTATTCGAGTAGCTACAAGGTGCCAGAGCGTTCTCATTGATTTATGGTTAGGTTATTATCAGTTGAAGATTCAGGATATGGATATCCCGAAGACTGTATTTATGACTCAGCTTGGTCACTACGAGTTCCTCATACTGTCATTTGGGTTGATCAACATTGCAGTAACATTCATGAACCTGATGAACAATGTATTCCAACCTATCCTAATTCATTCACCATTGTGTTTATTGACGATATTTTGGTGTACTCCCGCAGATGGGAGGATGATGAGCAGCATTTGAGGATTGCACTCCAGAACTTGAGGGAAAAGAAGTTGTATTCAAAATTCTCAAAGTGTGAATTTTGGCTTGATTGGTGGCGGTTTTGGGTCATGTAGTGTCGATAGCTAAAAGTTCATGAGAATAATTATCTTGTCCATGAGTTGGAATTAGAAGCTATTGTTAATGCCTTGAATATCTGGCGGCACTATTTATACCGTGAATATATCCTGATTCTTTGAGTTCACCTATTTATGTGTCCACATCTGTGAGAGATTCTATTTTTGTTGACTATGTGTATCAATCGGGTTTAGTTATTATTGGTGGTTTTGAGACCAGAGTTGATCTATTATTTCTCAGTATGGTAGACTTTGATATTATTTTGGACATGGACTGGTTGTCTTCCTATCATGTTATTCTTGATAGTCACACCAAGACGGTGACTTTGGCTATGTCAGGTTTAACGCAGTTGGGGTGGAAGGGTACTTTGGACTATGTTCCAATCAGGGTTGTATCCTTCCTTAAGACACAGTGGATGGTTGAGAAGGGGTGTGATGCATACCTATCCTTTGTGAGAGATTCCAGTGTTGATACTCTTACCGTCGATCCAGTTTCGTTAATGAGAGACTACCCAGATGAATTTCTAGCAGATCTTCTAAACATGATACCCGATAGGGAATATTAATTTTGGTATTGACTTGTTGCCGGGAACTCAGCCTATTCCACTATATCATATGGCCCTAGTGGAGTTGATGGAGTTAAAGGAGAAATTGCAAAAGTTGCTTGACAAGGGTTTCATCGGCCTAGTGTGTCACCTTGGGGTGCTCCCGTCTTATTAGTGAAGAAGAATGGTTCTATGCGCATGTGTACTGACTATCGACAGTTGAACAAGGTTATGGTGAAGAACAAGTATCCATTTCCATGCACTGATGACTTATTCGAGTAGCAACAAGGTGCCAGAGCGTTCTCATTGATTTATGGTTAGGTTATTATCAGTTGAAGATTCAGGATATGGATATCCCGAAGACTGTATTTATGACTCAGCTTGGTCACTACGAGTTCCTCATACTGTCATTTGGGTTGATCAACATTGCAGTAACATTCATGAACCTGATGAACAATGTATTCCAACCTATCCTAATTCATTCACCATTGTGTTTATTTACGAAATTTTGGTGCACTCCCGTAGATGGGAGGATGATAAGCAGCATTTGAGGATTGCGCTCCAGACCTTGAGGGAAAAGAAGTTGTATTCAAAATTCTCAAAGTGTGAATTTTGGCTTGATTGGTGGCGGTTTTGGGTCATGTAGTGTCGATAGCTAAAAGTTCATGAGAATAATTATCTTGTCCATGAGTTGGAATTAGAAGCTATTGTTAATGCCTTGAATATCTGGCGGCACTATTTATACCGTGAATATATCCTGATTCTTTGAGTTCACCTATTTATGTGTCCACATCTGTGAGAGATTCTATTTTTGTTGACTATGTGTATCAATCGGGTTTAGTTATTATTGGTGGTTTTGAGACCAGAGTTGATCTATTATTTCTCAGTATGGTACACTTTGATATTATTTTGGACATGGACTGGTTGTCTTCCTATCATGTTATTCTTGATTTTCACACCAAGACGGTGACTTTGGCTAAGTCAGATTTAACGTAGTTGGGGTGGAAGGGTACTTTGGACTATGTTCCAATCAGGGTTGTGTCCTTCCTTAAGACACAGTGGATGGTTGAGAAGGGGTGTGATGCATACCTATCCTTTGTGAGAGATTCCAGTGTTGATACTCTTACCGTCGATCCAGTTTCGTTAATGAGAGACTACCCAGATGAATTTCTAGCAGATCTTCTAAACATGATACCCGATAGGGAATATTAATTTTGGTATTGACTTGTTGCCGGGAACTCAGCCTATTCCACTATATCATATGGCCCTAGTGGAGTTGATGGAGTTAAAGGAGAAATTGCAAAAGTTGCTTGACAAGGGTTTCATCGGCCTAGTGTGTCACCTTGGGGTGCTCCCATCTTGTTTGTGAAAAAGAATGGTTCTATGCGCATGTGTATTGACTATCGACAGTTGAACAAGGTTATGGTGAAGAACAAGTATCCATTTCCATGCACTGGTGACTTATTCGAGTAGCTACAAGGTGCCAGAGCGTTCTCATTGATTTATGGTTAGGTTATTATCAGTTGAAGATTCAGGATATGGATATCCTAAAGACTGTATTTATGACTCAGTTTGGTCACTACGAGTTCCTCATAATGTCATTTGGGTTGATCAACATTGCAGCAACATTCATGAACCTGATGAACAATGTATTCCAACCTATCCTAATTCATTCACCATTGTGTTTATTGACGAAATTTTGGTGCACTCCCGTAGATGGGAGGATGATAAGCAGCATTTGAGGATTGCGCTCCAGACCTTGAGGGAAAAGAAGTTGTATTCAAAATTCTCAAAGTGTGAATTTTGGCTTGATTGGTGGCGGTTTTGGGTCATGTGGTGTCGATAGCTAAAAGTTCATGAGAAAAATTATCTTGTCCATGAGTTGGAATTAGAAGCTGTTGTTAATGCCTTGAATATCTGGCGGCACTATTTATACTGTGTCCCTTGTGAGGTCTATACCGAATACCAAAGTCTAAAATATTTGTTCACAAAAAAGGATCTTAACTTGTGGCAACGCAGAGGGTTAGAGTCGCTTAAGAACTATGATATCACTATTCTATATCATCTTGAGAAGGACAATATGGTGGCTGATGCCTTGAGTCGAAAGAAGGAGAGGTCGGTCAGTTTAGCATATCTACCGGTAGTAGAGAGGCCATTAGTAACGAGCGCAAAAGACACACTTAAATATGCTCGCTAGTAGAATATCGTAAAATATAATATCGTATTCACGGGGATTAGATTTAAACAATATTATCGTGGTTTGTAGCTAGGTTGCTATCCAAGATGATCAACAATTGAGAGTTTTGTGATTAAAATTATAATTAATTAAGAGTATAAACTATTTCCTAATGACAATCGACGCAAGTAATGAGAAAAGAAGGCTATCAATTGGGAGAAGATAAGGTTTTGATAGGATAGATGGAAGACAATTATTAGGATTTAACTCTAGATAATTTACTTTTAAGGTTTAAGTGAGTCTCTCGAATTCACTCAGATTAGTTCAACCATTTAGTAGAAACTCCTCTCTCGATCAAGTCTCAACTTCACAAGATGAACTAATTTAAGCTCGGTGACGATATACAAGAATTCGTAGTGGATTGGTCTTTAGGAGAATCTCTCTCGATTATCTGCCTAACTAAATTTAACCAACAATTCAACTAGCCTCTTTTGATTACTAAGGAGAACTAATGAATTCAACCAACAATTTAGAATGCAAAGATATCACAAGTTGCGTCTCTCGATTACGTTAACAAGTGAATATAGATGCAACGATTAAAAACATCCAAAATGATTCAGTACATAATACTAGAGTAAATATCCACAAACAAGTATCAATACACCAAATCCATCAATCCCTAAAGAGAACTACTCCATAGATATGGAGAAATTCATGACAAATATGTTTAAGTTAAAGAAAAATATAAAACGATCCAAACTCGTGTCTTGGGTGAGGATTGAATGATGAAATCCTTGTGCTTTTGCTTCTCCACCTCCTCCTTAGTTTCTTTAGGTCTAATATGTGTCAAAAGTCTAGAAAATGCCATTTTTCCATGTATATATACCAAGTAGGGTCGGCACCGGTGAAAATACCTTCTCTTATGCGAAATAAGACAGTTTCTGGAGTTGGATGTGCGCGGCTGCGCACGTGGAGGTGTGCTCGCATAAGTGGCCGCGCACTTTGGAAAGTTTCTGCTCTACTTGCATGCCCAGTGCACGCTCGTGCACCTGGGTGGCCTTCTGATCAATTCTTCGTTTCTCTTATTAAGTGCACTATTGTCCGTTGATCCCCGAACATGATCCCAACTTAATCATTGGACTTTACTCAGACTTCAAAGCTCCAGTATAGCTTGAATTCATTCTATAACATCTACATAGCTCGAAATCACTCATACAAGGCATAAAACACACAATTAGTGCAAAACACTAAAGATTAAATTTCAAACTCAATTAAAGTGCAGTAAATTAGAGTGCAATAAGCGACTAAAATACGGAATTATAGCCTACCATCAACGCCCCACACTTAAACCATTGCTTGTCCTCGAGCAATCAAACTACACTTCATAAAGATACAACCTTTTTCAACAACTCTCATAACTCATCACACTAAGAATATTTAAAATAGACTAAGTACGCTAGTGTAACATCTTCACCTCAAGATTTAACTCATAAGTAACACGCAATATCCACATCCCGCTCGGTCAACGATATTTCCTTTCCTTCATGAACCAAGTTCCCTCACACAACAAAAAAGAGTAGTTCCAAACACAATAAAATTTAAGAACATGTAGGAACTCAAAATATAAAAAATTCACTCACTCTCGAAAACAACATTAATATGCCACAAAAAATACTCTAGTGATTTGCCCGTAGTGTATTACTCTACAAATTTAGTTCATTCAGTCAAGGATCAAGTAGGACTTTAATTGATTATAATATGGTTACGGGAAGGGAAGGATACATTTAGATATTAGAGTGAGTACACCTACCTAAGCACTTTAATACATATACATTAATATTCAAAACCCCATACTTATGTCAAAACATAACCCCCACCTTCAAATCTATATACATTTAACTCCCTATTTCATTAAGCACAATTACATCAAGAGTTACCACTTATCAATGAATATTATTACAATAATACAATATTTTTTCCTTCTTTTCTTTTTCAATTAAGTGGCCCTTACTTTTAAAAACAATGCATCTTTCTCCTTATTTCATTAGATCCGCTCAAAAGTCAAACCAACCATCCCACGCTTCAACTTTTACAAAGTTCGTAACAATTTCAAGTGCTGATGAGAGGTACAATGTTCAAATAGATGGTCAATTAAAACAAATAAGAAAGGCTTGTAATGTGATTGCCAAAGAAATAGGATTACATGCTCAAAGGGGTTAACTAAGATACATAACAATTAGGTAGATAAAATATATATATCTAGCTCAACAAAAAAATTGCCTATATCACTTCCCAGACTGACTAAAACTACTATTTCGCTTTGCAAACACACGGTGCAAGTTCTAGACATCAAATACAATACACAGGATACCACAAAACCTCACACACACATGAAACATAACTCATTCAGGATTGGACTATCATGACACTCTAGTCAAAGCAGTTAAGCAAAGTTAACACCATACAATTTAAGGTACTTATACAAGAGTCAAACACTGAGCCTGAGAGTCACAACTAAAGCACTCACTATTCTCAGGGCATAATAAAGTCAAGAGATATTGCTTCAATTCAAATCATAGCTCAAGGTTCCTACTTCTAACAAAAAACAAAAACTAACTACACCCGGTTCAAACAAAACCCTAGAAAAAGAACCGCGACACAAAGAAAAATCAAGGGAAATTAATACACTACCTATAAAAGAAAATATTTTTGTCTTCTTCCTTCGACTTTAATCCCCCAAGAAACCCGTCGATGATATCCATCGTTGGAAAAAGTCAAAAAATCAAGTTTTATTTTATTTTTCCTGATTCCTTTCTTTCTCAAACTAACAATGGTAAAACTAAGCTAATAGAGGTAAAACTAAAACTAACATACATATATACAACATACAAATATCCCCCACCCCATACTTTAAGTTGTTGCATGTCCCCATGACACAATTAAAAATCATAAGGTGGATGATAAATCTCTAGTCGGGGTCTGAATCAAATTCGGGCTCCATTTTTTATGCCTGAACTAGTGCACACATCCATGCAGATAGCTTCTTCTCAGCCTTCTTGGGGTACACCCCACACTTATCTTTCTCAATCGCTGGAGCATTCTCTTTTGACCCCTTCACTTTCCACTCAACACATGCAGCTCTGGCTTCTCCCTTTTCACCCCTGCTTCTACATCCATTTTCTCCTCACCCACTCTCAATGTGAACTTCCTCTCGTGTATATCTAAAATTTCTCTTCCCGTTGCTAAGAAATTGTTGAGTTTTGCTATAAAAGCAGAGTATATCAGCGGTAGCGATAGAAATTGAAAAAACTGGGCATCAATTGCATTTAATATTTTTGGTAGATTGTAGTGTATCTTTTTTTTTTTGTAAATGAAGATATTACTGCTCCTTGAATCACACATTTAAATAAGAAATCCACAGCTGGAAGGATGCTACTTTAAGGGATTGTTTATGAATTGTAAGGAAACAATAATTATAACGGGTATTATATAAATTTAAAATAATTTTGATAAATAAATTTAAAATATTTTATAGAAACGAAAAAATCCCTTACGAGTATAAGTACGTTTGAGTAATTTCAAAGGTCCAAGTGAGCGGACTAGTTAGTTCTATCAACATGGGTTGACCCACTAGCCAAATTATTGGACCATTTTACAATAAAGGACAGTATTAGAAGTTTTATTAATTATCAATGTAAAACTAATTAAGAATTTGACAAGCTTCGTAGGGTGTGTCAATCAGTATTACTAGTTTGAATAATGCAAGACAACGAGGTAGCTGTCATTTCGCTTTCGAAGATCAATCAGGCATCTACTATATTAAGTAATGAATAAAGACGATAGATTTTATTATTGTGTTGTTATTATTAGTAGTCACATATTTGTCACTTGCCAATTGCCTTGATCAATTATAAATACCATAATTATTGATAAGGCATCAAATTAAATATTCTTCTTAATTATACACCTGATTGTTTGATTGGATTAGTCACATGTATGCATGTATATGTTTTGCTTTGTACACTGATTAGAGAATCAAACCAAACATATACGGAGTATATTATATTGTGAAGCACATGGTCGTTTGTGAGAAACCTTTCTGTCTAGAATCCTTTATGTATGTAACTTATCTTCTACAGTAGTAATTTATATGAACATATTCTGATCCATGGTCAAAATTTCTCCATTCAAGCTTAGGAAAAAAGAGGAAGCAATGTTTCACACAATGAGAATATAGAGTACCGTTTGATAACGTATCAACATAACTACTGTATTATTAAAAATTAGACTCGCCATGTGGGCCTATTAAATGGCGACACGTGTCAGCAAAGTTTGAAGAAAAGTGAAGAATGACATGTAAAGATGAAATATAAAACACTCCCAGGACCGAACATACTCGTACCGTGCCTGTTAGCCTCAGAATGATCATCATGAAATAGCTGGATCAGGTGCGGGAGAATATCTCATGAGGAAGGAATCAATTAATCCTAAATTATATGGAATTTATCATCATTGCACCATTTGTTACAAAGCAATTATGTAACGTACAATAAATGCAATAAATGATTTTAACGGTCAGAACAAAGCAATCAATTAAAGATTGACTCAACAGGCACGGGATTGACTCAACAGGCACGGGATTGACTCATCGGTTACGAAATTAACTCATCAGTTATGAAATTAATTCATCAATTACGGAATTAATTCACCAGTTACGGAATTCCAGCATTTACACAACTTTTACAAATTTTCCAAAAGTAATGGATGGATTGAGTAAATGCTCATAATGGACCCATAATTCAAGGAGAATGGTTACTTAGATTTAGCCCTATAAATAGACGTACTATTACAACCATGAGGGGAATCTAATTTTCTTTTCTACAATTCTATACATTGTAATTTATAGCATATTGCTCTCAAGTTAACCAAAGTTCGGCCCTTCAAGCTATGTTCGGCCCTTCAAGCTCTGTTCGACGCATTATCCTATCTAGGATCATTCAGTAAGAATTCTTTCTTCTCTGTTTTATTTTTATTATATTATTTGTCATTGAATTTATTTTTCACTTCTCTATCATGTTGTATTAACAAAATTTTATATCTTTCGGATTGAATCGGTTGCTTGTGGCCCGTCATATAAAATTATTGCTTTGACCTTGAAAACTATTTTTTGGGTTAAACAGTTTGGTTCCGTTACCGGGAACTCAAGCAAATTTGCTATCCATCCAAAGATAGTAACAATTTTTGTTAATCGCTTGTTTTCATTTTAAACCTTCATGATGGCTAAAATTTTTCAATCACCACAGTTGAGGACAACCAAGTTGGAGATGGCTTTACCATGCAAAATAAAAAAGGAATAATAGCCATGATGATGATATGTAAGAAACAAGCAGAGAAAAATAGAGAATGTACATCAATATATTGGTACCGCAACTATTTAGTACCAAAACTGATTATAACGGATCTGTATGAAACAGTTTCGGAATAGGAGGTTCAGATACACCAGGTAATTTTAATTTGCAAAAATTAGATCTAACCTTATAGAAACAGATCAAGGAACAAAACGAGCGGGTAGAACACCTCCAAAAATTCCTATATATCCTACAAGAATGATATGCATAACCGTTGTAGCACCGGGATTTAAACAGAAGAAGACACGGTAAATCAAAACGACAGTTATAAGATGTCCAAAAACAGGGCCAGAGATCAAACAGATGCGATTCTTGGGTGACCCGAATCTAAATGCAAAAATCTAAAAAACAGGTCCGAGCAAAGAGATACGAGATTTTCTTCACGGGCTGAAAAAGATCCGGATCTACCCGAACAGGTAAGGAATTACCTTGTTAAATTGTAAAATTTCACAGGAGAAGAATGAAGATTAGGAGGAACATGGGTGAAACACCCACGGGATTGGTTACAAATATACCAGACCTAACAACTGAAAAAGAAGAGATAGCTGCCGGATGAAATAGCCCACGAGGAAAGAAAGTTCATTAATAATCGTGGACAATTATACAAATATTTTCGAAAGTAATCATTGAACCAAAGGCATTAGAAGCCACAAGATCAATGCTGAAGAACCAGAAATTATCATTGACTTCTCAAATAGGAAGGATTACGTTGGTCGAGACTCGACACCGAATTTAAAAGTAAGTTGATTAAACTTTTACAAATTAACAAAAATTGCTTTGCTTGCCTCCATGCTAACACGTGTACCACCGGAGGTAAAGGTTTATATGCTCAATATTGACCCGTGGTATAATCCGGTCAAGCAAAAGAAGAAACTAGAGACAAATAATAAAAGATAAAGTACAGAACTCTGAAAGATCGGTTTAGTCCGAAAAGTCGAATCATTCGAACTTGCTACCTAACAACAACGCATCATCACTTTCAAAATTCCGAGAAGAAAGATGATTGTCGGTACACTAATTGTCTCGGATGTCTCGGTAAATGAAATTTTAATTCAAGAAGATAAAGGTACACATTCTCCTATCTATTATAGAATGCCCTTAAATACGGAAACTACATATCAACATTTTGATAAATTGGCATTAATTGTAGTTTCCCTAAATCTAAGGCTTTAGTTTCAATGTCATTCAATTCCCGTAGTTACTATATTTTCATTATGCAATATTTTGCATAAACATGAACTGTCAGGAAGGCTAGCTAAATGAGTAGTCGAAATAAGTGAATATGATATTGTTTATCAACCACGTACGACTATAAAATTACAAATAACAGATTTCATGATTAATCTTAGCTCGAGCATATTACCCGAACATGTTATTTCTGGGATAATTCTCGGGATCTGGACCTTCTACACAATTAGGACCACAAGTACTAAATTTCCCGCGTTAGGGACTGTCGACGCCCCCTTTTTATAAAGCGGAATCGGGTTTACGATATTTGGGAACACAACTCTATTCCTGTTTGGGAATTGGGTTTTGGATTTTGAGAGTCGCCACCTAATGATTATAGTGCATTAGGACACTTTTTTTTAGAAGAATTTTGAGATGAAAACCAGATTTTGGGTAAGGGATAGAAATTATCTCGAGGGGAAGGTGTTAGGCACCCCTCAAGATCCACTAGTGTAGTTCCCGACCATGCTACAATTGTTACATTAAATGCAAACAAACAAGTAAACAAGCAAGCATTGCAAATACAAGAAACTGTTACAAATAAGAAGCACAAGAGGGTTTGTAAGTGCTGAAATTTGGAAGGAAACAGTTTTTTTGTGATTAAAGGAGAGATACGCAAGTAAAGGGAAGGGGTCAAATAATTGATGCAAGTAACTTAAAAGAAGTACAAGAAACGGAAGTTGAAGATTGGACAGCTTTTAAAATTCTGAAAATTATTGAACTAATAAAGAGGGAGGGGGTCCTAGGTTTATATATTACATGGATCATTCGCACAACACCGGTACCCAATTGTACGCATAGTGTTATCGCGTAATCATCATCTCCATGTCTACCCTTCCCACCCCGTTAAGGTATTAAAGCGCGGAATGGTATCGTTTACTTATTGCATGCTATTACCCGTCCCAATCCTATCAGTCCTGGAGGCAAATGGACTACTAATCCTAAAGGGAAAGGGATTTGGGGCTTTTAGAAGTTTCAAAGGATAAAATGCTAAGGCGTCAACCAAAAATGGTAATGCACATAAGGGGAAAAAAGACAAGCTAACAGGGCTCAAATATGCTCCATAAACCAGCAAAGTCATAGAGTTTAGCATATCTTACACATACTGATTTTGGTCTTAATTAAATAAAGCGACAAACAGACTGGTTCAATGCATATTTTTAGGTGAAAAGTCTACATTAGGCTTACTCGAATGCAGTTGTTTAAAACTAATCTGGTTGATCTAAGTGTTGATTAGAACTAGGCATGATATATACTGATTTTAGAAAAAGGTGCAAACTAACAGGGGTTACCAATTTTAGCGGGACATTACGAGTTCAACAGTTAATGCTACTTCTATTCAGATTCAAGATTTCCTATAGGCATGCTTTCTATACGACTAATGATTTGGACACATTTTAGATATTAACAAAGGTCCTATGAACATGCTATATATATGTAGCTTTTATTATCAAACCTACAAATGGTTTGCCTAGTGATATTTATAGATGCAGAATACAGCAGTTTATAGACCATATTTTTATATGAATTTGCGGAACAATTAGAAGTTAGCCTATAGGCAGGATATTTATGCACGTTTGCATAAATTATGAATGAATCATATAGGCAAGATTTCTAGACGTGAGTTTTGCAGAAATAAAATTTTAAACCTATAGGCATGATTTCTAGGTGTATATGCAGAAATAAATGTTTAAACCTATAAGCATGATTTCTAGGTGTATATGCAGAAAAAATTAACCTGTCGGCAGGATCTCTACCCTTGGTGCATAAAATAAATCTCGTCCCCCTTTTTACTAAGTTCCCCAGAGTTTGTACAAATTATTACAGCCCAAAAGAAACAACTAGAATTAAAAAAAAAATACATCAGAAATCCTCAGCTACATACGAGCAGCCTAATCCAGACTTGAGGCCTAATAATATGAGATTTAGCCACTTTCGAGATCCGAATTTCCAAGCCTTCTCTTATCTAAGGTGTTTCAGAGATCCAAGGGATTTCAGGAGCCCCAGGCAGTGCATACACCCAAGATATTAATAGAAATTAAGTTGTGCAGTGTGGAAGGGCCAGCCCTTATGTGTCCAAGTTCAGAGGGAGCTCAAGGGTCCCAAGGCAAGGCTCACATAAGAGGGGCAGAACTTAAGTTCTAAGAATTGAGTGTAAGTGCAATAGAAAGGGTATGGGGCTACCCAGGCAGGCTAGTGGTCATGCCCAGCCACAAGATAGACTGGCACACCCCTGACCAAACCTGTTGATCAAGCATTTAGAGAGTAAAGACCTACTGTAGGTCAAGCCATGGCCTGAACAATAATTAGAAATACTGGTAGGCTAAGGCTATTACTCAGCATACACACAATAAGGGAACGAGGATGGGAATTTGACAAGCTTAGGGCCCAAAGGGCCCAGTTCATATCCATGGACAATGATTTCAGACATTGCCATGTTTCTGAACCATAACTTAAAGCATAAAAGGGGATATGAGGGTTTGGGATTCATAAAGTATCAAACAAATAACCAACAACTGACGGGATGTACGCATAAATTAAACATTGAATTACAAGGGAAAGGGAAACATGTTACAGCATGCTAATAACATTTGGACTGCAGAAAACATGGGTAGAAGTAGACAGGAATGAAAACATATTGTTGTTGAGACATGTAAATTAACTAGGACATACTAGTAGAGAAGCAAAAAGTCCAGAAGAAAGTAGAGCAAACAAAAATCCACAGCAGCACAAGTAGCAGAAAGAGAGAGAGAGTTTTTTAAGTGTAAGAGAGTATTTGAACTCAGATTGTTTTCTATGCTCATGTGTGTTCAAAGAAAAGGGAGAAGAGTATTTATAGCTTTGAAAACATGTAGAGAAATAAGGTAATAAGTACAAATCTAACAAAAATATGGGCATGGTCACAAATCAGAATCAATTAGTATAAGACTCCCCCTTAATCAGGGGATTCTTATTCGAACGGATACAAACAGAATCCAAATAAGGAAAGGAGAATCAATCTTGTAAGCAGAATGGTTGTTGCCATAAAAGAAACATTAAAGTCATACAATAGGCAATTAAGTCTAAGTACAGGATTTGAAGTTATTTTTGGAAAGATTCAGTAAGGTCAATCAAAGAAAGAGAATCTATCAAACTTTGTCATGCTAGTAAAATCAGGATCTCGGGGAAGGAAAAGTTTTTTTTTTAAATCAATTTCGAGTTAAATAAATCACAGGAGAAATTCAGTATATAATGCATGCACAAATAGCAGACATGTGAGACTAAGTTATGGCAAAAGAAACACCATACATCAATAACATAGAGCAGACATTCAGAACATGCTAGTTAGGCTTCAGTGTGTAATAGAGAGAGAAGGAGTCGAACGGAGAAAGGTCATGAATGGAAGTCAGGCAACGATTAGACCAACTTCCTTCTAGATTTGGCCGGGAAACCATGGAAGCGAACACTCAGAAGCCATAGGAGGCCATCACATATCCCCGATTGCCCTGGAAGGCCATGGATTAGGGCAGAATTTGATAGCGGCGGCTAGGGTTCATGAGAGATTAGAGAGCGTTTTAGAGATGAGAGGTTTCAAGGGCGGCGTTTGGTGAAGAGTGATTAGGGTTAGGGGGTTGGGTAGAATTAAAAAAGGAAAGAACAAAATAACGATCAACGGCCTAGATTAAATGGGAGTTAGGCAGATCGGGCAAATGGGTTAGGGGTCGGGTTAATTTAAAATTAGGATGGGTAATTTTTTGGGCTCTGAAATTGGGTTAATTAGGGTTGCCAAATTGGCTATAATTGAAATGCAATTGAGGCCAAATCGTAAATAGCTAATTTTTCCTTTTAAATTTTATAAAAATAGTATTACAGATTTTAAAAATAAATTAAGAGTACTGGGCAAATAAGTATTATATAAATATTAATTAAAAAATGCCAGAATTAATTTTATAAACATAAAATATCATAAATTACAAGATAGGTTATAATTACAATTATATGCAATTTAGCTTTTACAAATGCCAAATAAATTTGTAAAAATATGCAAAAATTACCTTAATTATATTTTGGTGTAAAAAAGGAAAAATAAAACGAATCATTCTCCAAAATGCTAATTTTGGGAATAATTATTGGGTTTGTTGTATCAAAATAGGCAATATATTGGTTTTAAAAATCATTAAAATGCCAAAACTCTTGGGTGTGCTTATATATGCATCAGTATGCTATTTTGGAAATATTTGGGTAAAAAATACTTAGGGAAAAATTGAGTATCAACAGGGACAATGCTTAATGCCTATCAGGAAAAGTAGTTAGATAATTCATAAAAGTTATTTTATTACTAACAACAAAGTCGAGTATGAAGCATATGCTACAGGACTTAAATTAGCTTGGGGACTCAGAGCAAAAGTATTGATTTAACGATTGATCAAATCCAAGAAAACTATGGAGCCCAAGAAAATAGAGCCAGATGTGCTAGTCTCGGATCTACTGCTGATATCACTAACTCCGAAAGCAACTTCGGGCTCTTATTGAGAAATATTATTTTCGGATCAAACAGTCTCGGGATTGAACCATCTCTTATTTAGGCGATCCCTGATCCATCATCAATTAGAATAAAAATGAGGAGAATTATATTTAAAAATATTCAAGGCTCCAAAAGCTAAAATGCCACATGGACCAAACAAACAAAATATATGATGCGAGAAATTTATAAAGAAAGCAGTAAAAATTACTCTGGTAATAAGGCTTTAATCAAAAACTCATCAAACTCAGTATGAATAGCTCAAATCAAGATATGGCATGATCCTCGATAATATTTTGGAACCTCTGTAGTTTCCTACCAGAGTACAAAATATTTGATATCCTATGTTGGAATTGGACCATTTGAAGGTCCATCAATATCGAAACTAACTATCCTACCGGGGACTATAAGACCACGAATTGTCAAATTATGATTTCACTGTTTGAGTTCTCATACCTCAAAACTCAAACACTAGGGAGATTACTTATACTTGAAGATTAGTCAATTTGACCTGACATTATTTACCAACTCAACTCAGTTAGTTATATTACTCATATTAAGCATAAACACTTTAAACAGTGTTGAATGAGTTCTTCAAAAATACGTATACTACACGTACACAAAAGGGATTGAGAACTCCATGTCAGAGTCAAGAATCACACGATAAAAAACGAGAGTTTTACATCTAAGTCAAGATAAATGTATGCAAATAAGTCACTAGAATAAAGTTCACTTTGATCAAACACGTAACTTATATTTGGTGCAACAACAACCATTCAAGTTGAATATATACGCCTTTCTTAATGGCTAATTGTATTATGACTCGGATCGATTATCCCACATATATAAACAACAATCTCAAATATTATTTCGGACATGTGTCCCTCTCTATTTGGAAGTATATTCATATACCCCAAATTGGATTCAAATACAATTAGATTAAATGTCTCTTCAGGACAAATCTACTAAGATATATATATTTATTTGGGATCAATACTCCCTCAAACTCAATGTCTTACCGGAATCAATACTCCTGTAAATTTTAGTGGGGTCAATACTCTTGTAAATCCTACCGGGATTAATAATCCTTAGACTAAAAGTCTACTCGGATCAATCGATCCTATTTTACGCCCGAATGAAAAGGAGACGTCCTATTCATATCGTTTAAAGTATATAAAATAGATGTCTTTTATTCAAAAGTTAGACACCTAAAGGTGTAATTTTAGATATCGCACAAGTAAAGATGCATCCAAATATATATTTTAAGTTTAAAAGACTAAGTATGAGCACTCAAATAATTTTCTAAAGTGCCAAGAACTTGTACTCGTATAAATTCCCTAAAATGCCAAATGATGATATTAGACCCGAAAGATACGAGAAACACTGTATTATTCCCGATCTAGGTTACAACCCTTCTGATGAAATAAAAGGGTTAAGCAGTCATCATCTAAAATATATATCGCCGAGTCCCGTATATTTTTCCTTTTCAGGAAATGGACTACATGGAAGGAATAATCAAATGCTCGAGATTTCATACTTCATAGCTGTAACACTTGGGGGACTATATATATGAAAGGCAAAGAAGACTAGAAAAATCAGAATTTAAGTCAAGCTTAAGGTCTACCCAACAAATTGAAAGTTAAGAGCAAAGTTACGAGCCAAAGCCAAAGAAAAACCTTATCATAATTAGGCTAAAAGGCAATGTAATAAAAACCTTGTTTTTTGACTTTGTGTCTTATTCAGGTGAAACAAATCTATGAATAAATTATTCAATATACTAAAACAGGTTACAAATAAAAAACCTTGTGTTTTGTTTCCTTTTTGAAATCTGTTGTAAGAAAAACAGTTATGAAAAATTTATAGAAGTTATGTAAATACATGTAAGGTAGAAATTGACAAAGTTCAAATAAAAACTTGTTGAAGTTATTCCAAAAAACATGTAGGTTCCTATTTCTTCTTTCGTATGTTTACACCATTATGAAGTTGAGACGTCTTTTTCATTAAGTGTCGTTCATAAAAGGGCCCTCTTTTATAATTCGTGCTTATTCAAAAAATTCACAGTGCGTTGAAGTATTTTTAATGCAAATTTAAAGGGTGAAACAAAAATCCAAACATTAATATAGGCAGAAAATAAAGCTGAAATTTATATATCAAACTTTGCAAAAAAAAAGCAAAGATTTGTCTTCAAACCCCGAAACAAGACAGGGGTTAACTAATCAATTATTGATGAAAGGAACATATGTGATGGAGTTATCATCTGAATCTCTAAGTTCTGCACTCTTTTTTCCTTCGTCCAGTCTTTGTCCCTATTGGGTTTTTCTGGCAAGGTTTTTAATGAGGCAGAGGCAAGGATGAAAAGGATAAAATCTTCCACTTTTTGGTCACATCATAGTGACTAACCGGAAAGTGGGGGGACTATCTGTATTAGTAAAAATTAGACTCGCCATGTGGGTCTATTAAATGGCAACACGTGTCAGCAAAGTTTGAAGAAAAGTGAAGAATGACATGTAAAGATGAAATGTGAAACACCCCCGGGACCGAACATACTCGTACCATGCCTGTTAGCCTCGGAATGATCATCATGAAATAGCTGGATCAGGTGCGAGAGAATATCTCATGAGGAAGAAATCAATTAATCCCAGATTATATCGGATTTATCATTATTGCACCATCTATTACAAAGCAATTATGTAACGTACAATAAATGCAATAAATGATTGCAACGGTTAGAACAAGGCAATCAATTAAATATTGACTCAACAGGCACGAGATTGACTCAACAGGCACGGGATTGACTCAACAGGCACGAAATTGACTCAACAGGTACGTGATTGACTCAATAGGCACGAGATTGACTCATCAGTTATGAAATTAACTCATCAGTTATGAAATTAATTCATCAATTACAGAATTAATTCACCAATTACGGAATTTCAGCATTTACACAACTTTTACAAGTTTTCCAAAAGTAATGGATGGATTGAGTAAATGCTCATAATGGACCCATAATTCAAGGAGAATGGTTACTTAGATTTAGCCCTATAATAGACATAGTATTACAACCATGAGGGGAACTTAATTTTCTTTTCTACAAATATATACATTGTAGTTTATAGCATATTGCTCTCAAGTTAGCCAAAGTTCCGCCCTTCAATCTCTGTTCGGCTCATTATCCTATCAAGGATCATTCAATAAGAATTCTTTCTTCTCTGCTTTATTTTTATTATATTATTTGTCATTGAATTTATTTTCCACTACTCTATCACGTTGTATTAACAAAATTTTATATCTTTCGGATTGAATCGGTTGCTTGTGGCCCGTCATATAAAATTATTGCTTTGACCTTGAAAACTATTTTTTAGGTTAAACAACTACCATGGTTCATTCAAAAGAGTATCATCTCTCGAATCTTGAGGACAAGGTTCTTATTAAGGACGGGAGTATTGTTATAACCAAGATATTGGGCCAAAAGAACTATTGGGCCGAAAGGAAGCCATAGGACCAGAAGGCCTTCAAAAAGGTTAATTTGGGATTCGATTCAAGAAGTGCAATCACGAATCGATTAAAAAGGACGGGGCGTTAACATGGAGAGGTTAGGCTGAATTTTGTAGAAACTTCCTCTCTAGTCTTTCTCTTCCTTTGACTATTTCTCTCTGTGGTTCTGTCTCTCCCATCCCCTTTCTTTCTGTTACTTAGTTGTTGTTACTTTTCAGTGTAATTTCTTTGTTATTAGTATCAATATATCAATATATTATTTCTGTATTGGGTCATGGATATTGGATCCATAATACTTATCTTCTACGCTATTAATTTATATGAACATGTTCTGATCCATGGTTAAAATTTTCAATTCAGCTTAGGAAAAATGAGGAAGTAACGTATCACACAATGAGAATAGTAGTGCTTAATAAATAAGAAAGAGTGAATTAGGAGGTTCTCTTCTTTAGTACTTCCTGTTCAACCAAAAAATAGAATTTTATTTAAATCTAGAAAAATAGAAGAATCGGGTTACTGATAATCGTAAAATAAGTAAAGAAAAGAATTTCCAAGTACTCAGATATGAAAGCTTGTAAATCAAAAATATATTCCAATAATGTCTTGTGTCTCCACTGATTACATATTTCTCCTTTTATAGGTCTCTTTGGAGAATCTTTGTAAATGTACGTTACACCTAAGTCATAATGAGGCTACTTATGAGCATTTAATGACATTAAATGCTGCATTACATAATCATTACATTGAATACAAATATTCCTTAACGGCTCCGGTATTTATTTCTCTTGAAATGTTGTATCTATATCCTCTTATTTAACCAGGTTCTTTATCCTTTCCGAACCTCGTGCGTAATCATGTTTAAATAGAGGTGGGGCTTCCGAGCCTCTTATCTCGTACCTCCTTTGTGATCCCGTATCTCTTTTATCCCGCACCTAATCTATGATTCTTTGACCAATTGTAACCTTTTGATAATTCCACGTGTCATGCTTTATCACCATTCATTTATGTATATATATTTCTCCAATACAGATATTCCCCCCACTTTCCATTTATTCATCAGTTTGAATACTTGGGAAGTGGATTTCATAAAAGGAGAATTTTTGTCACCATTAATACTCTGATAAAGTTGACGCTTCAACTGTCACTTCCTTTTAATGCTCTAGACACGTGTTGCTTCCTCATTGGTCGTACTGTCTCGCAGCACTTTTTTAGGCTTTTTTTTTGCTTCACTTTTCACGAAGTATCAGTTATCATTATTGCGGTTCCTCCATCATCGTACTTTTTTCCAATAGTATAAATATAGCTTCTCTTTTTGTCTTGCTCCTCATAACTTGAATTGAACACTTCCGCCTTATTAATTTTCTTCATTATCCCTTACTTTAATTCAACTCTTGCATCCATGGCTTCATCAAACCCTAACCCTAGGAAAACTCCTATTCTAGATAATTTTCCTAACGCTCCTGTTAGACATATAAGAGGAGGCAGGCTATGAAATTTAAGCTCCACTTGTGGTGGTAGCACTTTAACGCCTCCTTCTGGTTCTGGTTCTGGTCCTTCTTCTGGAACCAGGGGTTCGCATTCTCAAAGAGTTTCATCTCGAAGTAAAGATTCTTCTGAGCCTCTGTGTGAACCCTTGGTGGAAGAAATTATTCCCACAGAATTTTCTTTTCAATATGATAAGGAATCCTTAAAAACTCAAGTTGCTGCACTAGATCGTGATGATCCTTACCCTACTCTAATCACAAGTGTTTTGGCACCTGTAGTTAGGAATGAGTGCCATTGGGCTGAAGATTTCCCCATTATTATTTCTAACCCAAATCAAAGAATCACCTCTTATATTATAGGTTATTCCATTGTTCTTTTACTTTAGGGTTCAAACCGGCCATCGATCCAGTCATCTTAGACTTCTATCGCTTTTTTAATGTTTTCTTAGGGCAAATTGGCCCAATAGTATGACGAGTTGTTGACTGCTTGAGTCACCTTGCTAATAAAGCTAACGTAGAATTTACCTTCCCCAATTTAATTCACCTTTAATCTATTAGATTTTTTTGAAACGGAATATTTGGTTTAGCAGCCAGGAGCAAAAGAGTCTTGGTGAATCCTGAAGACGACAAAGACCGTGACTGGTATGCTCGGTATGTTGCTCCCCCACCGTGGGTCTATTCGGTGAAAAGAACATCCGCTTTCCGGAGAAGTGGAACTTTGCACGTAAGTATTAAATATCCCCGTGCCTATTTATTTTCAACCTTACCTATTTTAACTATCGTGTTTCTTTTTCAGCAACCATGGGTATGGTTGCACCCGTACCTAATATTCGTGGTTGGGTAGAAAGACTTTTGAAGGTTGCACCAATGGAAGGTAGGACATGGAAAACCCTTTCCAGTCGCTACGGTTGGAAACCAAAAAATCATGGTAAGAGTTTTTTTATTTACCTTAAGTATCTTTTGCTATCTTGGGTTTTTAACCTTTCTTTTCTTAGGATTTGCCACTCGATAAGTTACTCTTGAAGGTGTCTTGGCATCTCGTGGACATATTCCTAGGATCGAATCAGGATATTTCAGCTCCCTCGAGGTCTGAGAAAAGGAAATCAGTTCTTGAAGATGATTCTGAAGGAGAAGGTAAGGGCTCTTTGGTAACTAGACCACGAGCCAGGAGACAAATTGTCTCTGATGATGAGATCAATGTCTCTCCTAACCTGCCCCTTTCCGAACCTGTTGTAGTTCTAGTAGTCATTCCTGATGATGACATTTCTCCCCCTCTGATACTGTTGAATCTATAAACCAACTTTTTATTAGTGGTTTTTGTAGTGGTCCTTTAGGTTCAGTTTTGGCTGAACTTCCCTTGTCTTCCTCTACCGTTCCTGTGATCGTTTCTCTTCTTCCCTCATCTGTTACCTCCATTCCTTCTTCTACTATTCCTTCTCCAACAATCACTCCTCCCATAGTCCATCACACTGAAGTGGGTTCCTCAAGTAGGAGTTCCACTATAAGGAATGTTACCATTGAAGTCCCTGCTAATAGCAGTCTTCTGAGGAAATCTGGGCAAGCCGACACCTAGATTGATCCTTTGATCGGCCCCATTGAAAAAGCAAAACTCGAGAATCATAGTAATATGACTCTCTTGAACGACATTGTTCATGCTAGTCTGAAGGTATTCCTTAATCTCTTGTTATTTTTTTTTAAAAAAAATTCCTTTAGGAATTTTAACCTTATATCTTTTACATGAACAAGTCAATCTCATTGGTACCGAGCTTATAAACCGAGTTCCTCTTTTAGAGAAACTGGCTCGTGACCTGGAGAAAACTGCTCATGACGCTGAAGAATTGCTCGTGACTCTCAATTAGAGGCCAACAATTTGAAAGGACAATATGAGAGTTCACAAATTGAAATGGACATTTTGCAGAAGAGAAAAAGTTCTTTAGAAAAACAAGCCCAAACTCTTACCTCTGAATTGGCAACGGTCAAGGCTACTGCAGATCAATCTAAGAGAGAAAAAGAGCTTTTGCCAGAACAATTATCCACGGTTGCTGATGAAAATAAAGCTTTGAAAGCTTTGTTGACTCAAAAAGAAACACATGCAGAAGGGGTGGCTCAAGAACTTGCTCGAGTACAAGAAGAATTATGAGCCTCTACAGACAAAGTTCATGCTTTGGAAAATGCTCACACCTCATTGCAGTCATCTCATGATTCTCTTTTGCTTAGGAACTAGGAGCTCAAGAACGAAGTTACGGCCTAGGAGAAGGATTATGAACTTCTCGAGGAATCCTCCAACATTGAAGTGAGTTGGACCTATCTCAAGACCTGCCGTGACACTTTAGTAGAGGTGAGCCAGGAAGACTTTAACCTTGAATCTGAGTTGGCTAATGTAAATGAAGCCATTGAAAGAGCACAACGGCCACCAGATTTTTATCTCCTGAAACTAGTCTTCCTTCAGTCGAAAACCCTTGGACTGAGGTTCCTTCAAATGAAACTTCTTTGGTTGAGACGGCTTTGGTTGGAGCTCCCATAGATGAAGTTCCTATACCTGAAGTCCCCGTGTCTGTTGTACCCGAGACTCCTATGACTGATGAGATTACTGCTAGTGTTGAGCTTCCCTTAAGTTCTTGCGCGCCTATTGCCATTAATCAAGCTGAAGTTTCGCCCGTGGATGTTGCCTGTACCATGACTGAAGATCAACTCTTAACTGTTGATGGTGCAAGTGCAGTTAAGCCTGTAAATGATCCCTCTTCAGTTATTTTACCTTATAAGGTTTTTTTTATTTGTGATTTGAGGTTTACCCTTTTTGCAGGTGCCCCTTTGGAAGTCTATGTTCAAAGTTTTTAATTTCTTATTATAACTTTTTGTAATCAAACTCCTGACTTAGAGTTTTTTAAGACTTCAAGTCCCCAAGCTTTGTATAAGGGGCACTTTTGATTCGATGATCAAGTTTTATACTTGACTTTTAATATTTAAGAAGTTTGTTTTCCCAAACTCCTATCTGTTCTATTCATGCCTCTTATTTTTGTAGGACTTAAAGAATAGACTGCATTTTTACTTTTTGAAAATGCTTTCATTGTTCTCACGATTAAATAATATGAGATTTATAAAAGAGGGCCCTTTTATACATTGACACTTGATGAAGAAGACGTCTCAACTTCATAATGGTGTTTTATACGATATAAGAAATAGGAACATACATATTTATCTGAAATAACTTGAACAAGTTTCTATTCTTGAACTTTGACAAGTCGTAAATCATTCCTTACATGTATTTGAATTACATCTATAACTTTCTCGTAACTGTTTTTCTTGTAACAGATTCACAAAAAATAGAACAATAGATACAGGGTTTTTTCTTATAACCCGTTTTAGTATACAACCTTTACCCTAACTATTTATGTAGTATAGTGGGTTTCTAAAACATTAGGAAGGGTTTGAAAGGTGACTCCATTGTTCTCATGGGAAAGAATACTATGATGAAGTGCCATGACTCATTAGTTTCCACTCTGCACTTGACTTCTTTTAGGCTAGGCTTGATTTTTCTCCATCTTCTTTGCCTTTTATATACACGTGATTATATATTCTATGTAGTACCCCAAGTGTTTGAGTATTGAAGTATGAAGCCTCGAGCACTTGATAGTTTCCTTCATCCGGCCCTTTTTCTGAAAAGGAAATACGTACGGGACTTCGGGGGTATGATTATAGATGAAGACTGCTTTACCCGTGTATGTTTCTATCAGAATTATTGTAACCCTAGGCCTAGAATTTTAATGTATTCCATTTTTCCTTACAGGTCGTGACTCATCATTTAGCACGGGTAAGCGTTTTGCCTATCATCTAAAATTGTTAGTCAATTTTTTTTAATAATTCAAAAAATAAAACTTAACATAATGATACCTGACCAAGTGTTTTTCTTTAGAAGTAATATCTCTTTAAATGAACAACATTCCAATGTGAGGGAAGTATTTTCCCGTCCATAGTCTCCAACTCATATGCTCATTTCCCTGCAATATCATGAATTCTATAGGGCCCTTCCCAAATTGGACTTAGCTTACCAGAATTGGCTGCCTTTGTAGATTGAAAAAACTTTTTAAGCACAAAGTCCCCAATTTTGAAGTATCGCAAACGGTCTTTCCTGTTATAATATCGTTCGATCACCTGCTTTTGTGCGGCCATTCTTATTAACGCAGCCTCTTTCCTGCCTTCTAACAGATCAAAATTGAACCGCATCTCTTCATCATTAGACTCCTACGTTACTTGTGACAACCTCGTACTTGGCTCCCCTATCTCAACTGGGATAAGTGCCTCAGCCCCGTAAACCAAAGAAAAGGGGTTATCACCTGTGCTTGTTTTCGTGGTTGTACGATATGCCCAGAATACTCCAGGTAATACTTCAGGACAGTTACACTTTGATTCCTCCAATCGTTTCTTTAAATTATTGATGATAATTTTATTTGTTGATTCCGCCTGGTCATTCCCTACTAGGTGATATGGTGTTGATGTTATCCTTTTTATTTGCCAACTTTGAAGGAATTTCGTGACCTGAGCTCCGATAAATTGTGGACCATTGTCACATATGATTTCTTTTGGTACACCAAACCGGCAAATGATATTTCGCCAAATGAAGTCCTTGACTTCTTTATCCCGTACCTGTTTAAATTCTCCTGCTTCTACCCATTTAGTAAAATAGTCAGTAAGTACGAGTAGAAATTTTACCTGTCTTTTAACTTAAGGCAATGGTCCAACTATATCCATTCCCCATTTCATAAACGGCCATGGTGCAATAACCGGATGTAACAAATCGGCAGGTCTATGCATATTATTACCGTATCTCTGGCATTTGTCGCATTTAGCTACGAAGCTCGTTGCTTCTTCTTCCATTTTGGGCCAGTAATACCCTGCCCTGATCAAAGTTCTTACCAATGACCTTCCTCCTGTATGGTTTCCACAATGTCCTTCATGTATTTACCTCATTACATATTCCGTTTGAGAAGGTCCAAGGCATCTTGCTAAGGGGCCACCAAACATCTTTCGATAAAGGTTACCTTGTTTTAAACAGTAATGAGTTGCCTTTTTACAGAATGCATGTGCTTTTGCCTTGTCATCAAGTACGGTACCATACTGTAAAAAAGCTACAATTTCATTTCTCCAATCCCAAGTTAGATTATTAAAATTTACCTCGTTCTTATCAGGTTCGAGAACCGAGTGAAATAAATGTATAACTGAGGCATTGGCATCTTTTGTTATATCAGCTGCGTATGCAAGGTTTGCTAAGGCATCTGCTTCGACATTATCATCCCTTGGGATTTGGATAACCTTCCAAGACTGGAATTGTTTTATCAGTTCCCTTACCTTTTCCAAGTATTATTGCATCCTTGCCTCCCTGGCTGTGTAAGTCCCCAACATTTGATTAATTACAAGTTGAGAATCACTTTTGATCACCACCTGACTTATCACAGGTTCTTGTGCCAATTCCAAACCTGCAATCACAGCTTCATACTCTGCTTCATTATTAGTTACGGAGTGACATTTAATAGCTTGCCTAATAGTTTCTCCCATTGGTGGTACTAAAACAATTCCTAATCTTGCACCCTTAATGTTAGACGACCCATCGGTGAATAAAGTCCATACCCCTGGGTTTGCTCCATTAAGTACCTGAACTTCTTTTTTGGCTTCTAATTGCATCCCCTGGCTAAAATCAGGCACAAAATCTGCCAGTACTTGGGATTTTATTGTTGTTCTAGGTAGATACGTGATTTCATACTCACTTAATTATATATCCCATTTAGCTTACCTTTCTAACAATTCATGCTTATGCAATATATTACGTAACGGAATGCAGTTACTACATCAATTGGGTGACATTGGAAATATGGTCTTAATTTTCTAGATTCCATGATTAAAGCTAATGCTAATTTCTCTAATTGTGGATAATGTGACTCAGCATCTAACAAAGATTTACTAACATAATAAATAGGAGATTGTTTACATTGTTCTTCTCGAACCAAAACTGCACTTACCGCAACTTCTGAAACTGCAAGGTAGATAAAAAGTCTTTCACCAGCCTTAGGTTTTGCTAACAATGGTGGGTTTCCCAAATATGTCTTCAAGTTCCTAAGTGCTTTTTGACATTCTTCATTCCATTTAAAGTGATCTTGCTTTTTAAGGGCTGAGAAAAACTTGACCATTTTTCTGATGACTTTGAGATGAATCTTCCCAAGGCTGCAATCCTTCCTGTGAGTCTTTGAACTTCTTTTTTATTTGAAAGTACATCAGGAATTTCTTCAGTAGCCTTAATTTGAGTTGGGTTCACTTCAATACCACGGTTAGAAACAAGAAAACCCAAAAAATTTCCTGATGCTACACCAAATGCACATTTTTCCGGATTCAATTTCATATTATATTTGCGCAAAATTTCAAATGTTATAGACAAATGTGAAATATGATCCTTTGGACGTAGAGTTTTAATTAACATGTCATCTATATATACCCCCATGGTTTTACCTAAATGTTCTTGAAACATTCTAGTAACCAACCTTTGATACGTTGCACCTGCATTTTTAAGACCAAAAGACATTACCTTATAACAGTAAGTCCCCCTGTCTGTTATAAAAGAAGTTTTTTCCTCATCTCCTGGGTCCATTTTCATTTGATTATAACCTAAGTATGCATCTAAAAAACTTAACAATTCATGCCCTGCAGTTGCATCAATTATTTGGTCTATTTGTGGCAATGGAAAAGAATCTTTTGGACAGGCTTTATTAAGGTCTGTGTAATCCACACAAACACGCCACTTACCATTTTTCTTGGGAACCACAACAGTATTAGCCAACCACTTGGGATATTTTACCTCACGAATTGACCCTATTTTGAGCAACTTCTAACTTCTTCTTGAATTACCTGATTCTTGAAAGCTCCTTGTTTCCGCTTTTTTTTGCTTGACCTGGGGATATGTTGGATCTTCATTTAATTTATGAGTCATAACCTCCGGTGGTATCCTTGTCAGGTCGGAATGGGACCAAGTAAAAAAATCTACGTTAGCTTTTAAAAATTCAATTAACTCACGTTTTACCTCTGGTCTGAGATTGGCTCCTATATACACCTTCCTTTCGGGCTGATGTACAAATAATACCACAGCTTCGAGTTCTTCTATCGTGGTTTTGATGTTCTCATTTTCTTTTGGTTCTTGAATAGTGTCAGGCCTTGAGTCCACATCTGTTTTTCCTTCTTCAGTTAAGGTTGAAACTGCTCCCTCCTTAACTGAATCCTGTAATTGCTATTTGGCTTCGCTTTGAACAGTTGAATCTGCAATGGAGTTTATACTCCTAGATGTTTGTTGATCACCTCTGATCTGGCAAATTCCCCATGGTGATGGAAACTTAATAACTTGATGCAATGTTGATGGTACAACATCCATATCATGGATCCATGGCCTTCCAAGGATTATGTTATAAGCCATCTCCATATCTACCACCTGAAACTTAGTATCTTTAACAACACATTCTGCAAAGGTGGTAAGGATCGCTTCCCCCTTAGTTATGACATTAGAATTATCAAACCCTGACAAAGTATGTGCTTTTGGAACCAACTTGTCCTCAACTTGCATTTCGCGTAACACTCGTATCAAAATAATATTTGCTGAACTACCTGGATCAATCAGAACACGTTTCACATTAGTATCATGTACGAGTAATGATATTACCAGTGCATCGTTATGTGGAGTCATGAGGCCTTCTTCATCTGCGTTATTGAACGTGATATTTTCCTCCTCCAGCACATGTCGTAACCGCTTTCCATGAGTGATCGTCATTTTGGATATTTTATTGGCTGCAATTTACGAGACATCATTGATATCTTCTCCTCCACTTATAACATTGACTGTTCGTTTAGGAGATGGCGGCTTTGGGGGCTCCCGTCTATTTTTCATATATGCTTGTTTACCTTTCTCACTGAATAACTCAGTGAGATATCCTTGCTTTAACAAATGATCCACCACACTTTGCAGAAATCTACAATCTGCGGTTTTATGTCCAAGATCATTATGGAATTCACACCAGTGATCAGGGTTTCTTCTACTTGGGTTTGATCTCATCTCTTTCGGCCACCGTACCTTATCTCTCATGCCTCTTAAAATAGCCACAAGCTCGGAAGTAGTTACATTAAAATTTTAACCACCAAACCTTGCCTTCAAACTCCCATCATCATCTTGCTGTCCACGTGTTCCTCGATCATTATTAAACCTTGATGAAAAGCCCGATTCCCTGTGTCTGGGCTTATGATCATACCTTTCCTATTTTGACCTTGAGTCTTTACCCGCAAGTCCCATATACAGATGATACCTATTTTTACCGGATCTCCTTTCATTGTCGACACGCCTTGAACTTGTTTTCTCATCTGTTTTCGGTCGCAAGATGATATCTTCCTCGATCCTCAATTTTGTGCTATACCTGTTGTAAACATCATTCCACATTGTTGCTGGGAATTATCAAAGGCTTTCTTTGAGTCTCCTCGTGGCTTCTGAACTTTTCTCATTCAGATTACTAGCAAAAGCTATGGCTGACCAGTTGTCAGGTACTCGTGGTAGCAACATTCTTTCCCATTGAAATCTATCTATAAATTCTCTCAATAACTCGAAATTTCCTTGCTTGATTTTGAAGATGTCCTCCATTCTCTTTTCAACTTTTTGAGCTCCCGAATGTGCTTTAATAAACAAATTTGCAAGCTCAGCAAAAGAATTTATAGAATTTTTAGGTAAAAGAGAATACTAGGTTAAAGCTCCTTTGGTGAGTGTTTCACCAAATTTTTTTATCAGGACCGATTCGATTTCTTGCTTAGTCAAGCCATTCCCTTTGACTCCTGTGGTGAATGCAGTGACGTGATCTCGTGGGTCTGATGTTCCATCGTACTTCAAAATATCAGGCATTTTAAATTTATTTGGAATTGGGAGGGGGACGACACTCGGCTTCCATGGTTGTTGAGAATATTTGTCTATGTCTACTCCTTTGATCGCGGGTGGTACCCCAGGTATTTTTTCTCTGCGTTCATTTTGCTCCTTAAGCTGTTTCTGCAATGTTAGTACGAGATTTTGTAAATCAGAATTAGCTTGATTACCTGGGTATCCTTCTTGCATTTCACTAGGAGTTCCACCACTGCCTGAATTAACCAGTCCAGAAGGGGGGTTCTCTAAAGTATTATTGTTTGGAGTTGGTGTGGACGGAGCAACAGGTAACTGGTTAACAAAGGATTGAAGAGCTTTGCTAACTTGAGAAGCAATTATTTTTTGCAATGCCTCATTCATATCTTCGACATTGTTGAGTTGATCCTGTTCATTTGCATGAGATCCATCGGGAGTGACTTCACGAGATCGTCGTGGAGAGCCTCGTGGAGAACCTTCTGGTGAATCTCGTGGAGAATCTCCTTGAAGTTGTTGGTTTGTTTGAATTTCTGAAAGTCCTGGGGTGTTGTCGTTGTTGTTTGACATGATTGATGTGAACAAGAAAATCAAGTAGAAATAACGTTGATTATCAAATTCCCGGTAACGGAACCAATTTATTCAAGCAAAAAATAGATTTTTAGTCAAATCTAAAAAAATAGAAGAATCGGGTTACTGATAATCAAAAAATAATTAAAGAAAAGAATTTCCAAGTACTCAGATATGAAAGCTTGTAAATCAAAAATATATTCCAATAATGTCTTGTGTCTCCACTGATTACATATTTCTCCTTTTATATATCTCTTTAGAGAATCTTTGTAAATGTACGTTACACCTAAGTCATAATGAGGCTACTTATGAGCATTTAATGACATTAAATGCTGTGTTACCTAATCATTACATTGAATAGAAATATTCCTTAACGGCTCCGATATTTATTTCTCTTGAAATGCTGTCTCTATATCCTCTTATTTGACCAGGTTATTTATCTATTCTTTATCTCGTGCGTAATGTCATGGGCGGCTTTCCAGCCATGCCCCATGACCCCTTGGGTGCGCCCCGTGGCGTCCTAGCAAGCCTCCCAACGCCTAGCGTCACGGACGGCCCCGTGGTCTTAGCCGCGCCAAGTAACAAGCGCGCAGGTGCCTCTGTCGCCACACCGATATCCCTCGCCAGCGCCCAGCCATAGGCAGATTCCAACAACGCTGCATGTGTAGACAACGCCGTGCGCGCAGACCCTGATGCCAAAGACGCTGTTGCTGACAAAGGACCTGTTCCTGCTTTGTAGAAAACTTAGTCCTTTCCATTGTAAATATAGAGTAATTTTATTTCATGCACTTACATTATGTTTCTCCAGCTTTTTCAAGTCTAGTCGTGTAGCTTTGGTTTATTTTTTTTAAGCATTATTAGGGGGGATCAAGCAATCAAAACTTTCTGGCAAGCAAGCAATTCTCTGTACTGGTGTCTCTCCCCCTCGACACCGCGTTGCTTTTCTGTAATAGAGTTCATTAATGCAATCCATTTTTCTTTAAATCTCAATTCTCGTTTATGTTCGCTCAATTGCTCTTGACATTGGTTTTCCCGTACGGCACTGACAATATAGTCTAGCGTACGACGGGGACCTCAGTTGGCGGACAGTAGCTGCACCAACATCAGTTGCTTAGCCTTACGTCGCCCTTCCAAAGAATCTCAGGAAGGCGTCGCGTAACAGTTGGTATTAGAGCCTAGGCTCGACATCGGACAAGGGAACATATTGGCATTACCACCATTTCTAACCATGGTGAATCATAGGGACCGCATTGCGGCTCTCAAAGGGACGGTTGAGGTATTGCGGCCTATTATTGATATCGTGCCTGAACTAAGAACCAGCCTACTGCAAAGGTTGGACGACCTGGACCGCAGGGTGCTTCAGGTCGAAGTTGACGTTGAAAACATCAGCCGCGACTCCGAGGGAGACCGACAGACGGCAGCCACAGAGGCAGCCAAAATTTTTGACAAATTCGAGGGGCTCCAACAGGAGCGCACCGAGGATTTAGCCCACAGGGCACAAGAGGCAAAAAAGGTGACTGCCATGCAACAAACTATTGACAAATTGACAGACCAGCTCAATGTTGTCAACGCTGCTTTACAGGGCCTACTCCGAGGAGGTGGAAACCAAATTGGAGGTGCTGTGAACTCCGCTTCCGCGACAAAGAAAATGAAAATTCCTGAGCCAAAGCAATACAGTAGAGCTAGGAATGCCAAGGAAGTGGAAAACTTCATCTTTGATGTCGAACAGTATTTTGATGCTGTTGTGGATCTGGAGGAAGCTAAGAAGGTGGCAACTGCTGCCATGTATCTTCAGGGTGATGCTAAACTCTGGTGGCGAGTGAAGTATGAAGCCATCAAGGCCGGTGAAGATGCTCTCGAGACATGGGCAGAACTGAAGGCAGCCATACGCCTGCAGTTCTTCCCCGAGAATGTTGAATATAATGCCAGGAGAAAAATACGGGAGCTCCGCCAAACAAAATTAGTGCGGGACTATGTGCGAGAATTCTCCGCACTCATGCTAAGCATACGCGACATGGGAGACAAGGACAAACTCTTCACTTTCATCGAAGGGTTGAAACCTAATGCCCGCATGGAGCTACAGAGACAAAGGGTAGATACCCTTCCCAAGGCAATCCAAGCAGTTGAATGCCTTGGGGACTATCAAATGGAAGCTTGAAAGGACAAGCCTCAGCCGCCTGCCCGAGCAGGTTTCAAAGGGGGGCAGCCTAGCAATGGTGGTCCTAGAAAAAGTGGGGGAGATCGGAACTCAAACAAATCTAGAACTCCTTCCTCCAGCAGCAACAGTGCCGCTTCAAACAACAATGACCGGGGAGAAAGCCTCCTTCAGGATGCCATCATTGCAGCGAACCACATTGGAACAATGAATGCCCACATGCACAGATGAATACCCATCAGGCTATTGATGATAGGACGGAGGACGATTCAGATGATAAGGATCAGACTGAACCAGTAGGTGCTTTCAATGCAATTGTTGGTTCCATTTCTGAGGCATTAGCGGAGACCAGTGCTGGTATCCGTAAGAAAAAGGACCCACGTCCAGTCACGAAGAAAGGTAAAAAGAAGGCGAATGAAGAGATTCCTCCTAAACAAGAGAGGACCTTGATGTTCGTTGAGATGAAGGTTAATGGCAAGTCCATTCGGGCTATGATAGACACGAGTGCTACCCACAACTACTTAGCCTCGACTCAGGTGGAGCGCCTTGGACTAGTTGTAGGGAAAGGCAAAGGCAGTGTCAAGGCTATCAACTCACCTCCCCAACCAATAGGTGGAATAGCCAAAGGAGTACCGGTGAAGCTTGGCCCCTACGAAGGAAAATTCAACCTACGAGTGGTGATCATAGATGACTTTGAGCTGATTGTTGGACTGGAATTCCTAAGGCAAACCAACACCATGCCTGTACCATTTGCAGACATGCTACTGATGATGGGAACCAATGGGGCCAAGCCCTGCATTATCCCGTGCCTTCCCATGAAGATGGCCGTTGAGAACACCTCGGCCTTGCAGCTAAAGAAGGGGGTCAAAAGGAATGAGCCTACGTTCCTGGCAACCCTCTGCATTGAAGATATAGAACGCTCATCGGGTCCCTTTCCTGAACCCGTGAAGGAGTTACTACTGGAGTTTGAAGATGTTATGCCATAAGACATGCCAAAGCGGCTCCCACCTAGGTGCACTGTGGACCATGAAATTGAGTTGGTGTCGGGCGTGAAGCCACCTGCCCGGGCGCCCTACAGAATGTCACAAGCCAAACTCACCGAGCTCCAGAGACAATTGATGGAAATGCTAGATACAGGGATCATTGTACCCTTAAAGTCCCCATATGGGTCCCCTGTTCTATTCCAAAAGAAACATGATGGCAGCCTGCGACTTTGTATGGATTATCGAGCTCTAAACAAAATCACAGTGAAGAACAAGTACCCTATTCTTTTGATGGCAGACTTGTTCGATAGACGGGGTGGTGTGACGGTGTTCACCAAGATAGATCTCAAGACAGGTTATTGGCAAGTTCGGATCGCAGAGGGTGATGAGCACAAGACGACTTGTGTAACAAGATATGGGTCGTACGACTTCCTAGTCATGTTGTTCGGCTTGACTAATGCTCCAGCCACATTTTGCACTTTGATGAACCAAGTCTTCCGGGAGTACAATGACGAATTTGTGGTGGTCTACTTGGATGACATTGTGGTATATAGCCAAACATTGGAAGAACACCTAGTGCATTTGCGGAAGGTCCTAGCTCGTTTGCGGGAGCATGAGCTATATGCCAAGCTGTCCAAATGCTCCTTTGCTCAGAAGCAAATTGACTTTCTCGGACATGTCATTGAGAAAGGACGCATCAAGATGGACCAACAGAAGATTCTGGCCATCATAGACTGGCCGCCGCCAAAGGATGTCCATGCCTTGAGGGCATTCCTTGGCCTATGCAACTTCTACCGGCGGTTTGTGAAGAACTACTCCCTTATTGTTGTGCCATTGACAGAACTCCTCAAGAAGGTCACACCTTGGGATTGGGGACCAAGGAGAGCGGAGGGCTTCAACGCATTAAAGGCGGCTATGTCTAGTAGCCCCGTCTTAGCTCTCCCTGATTTGGCCAAGCCGTTCGAGGTACAAACAGATGCATCTGACTACGCTCTTGGTGGGGTCTTGATGCAAGAAGGGCACCCCGTAGCGTACGAGAGTCGGAAGCTGAAGGATGCAGAGCGGCGCTATGCCGACCATGAGAAAGAATTATTGGCTGTCGTCCATTGCTTGCACCTTTGGAGGCACTATCTGCTGGGAACCCCGTTCTTGGTCAAGACAGACAACACAACGGCCAGCCATTTCATGACCCAACCAAAGCTGAATGGTCGACAGGCCAGGTGGCAGGAACTCCTAGCTGAATTCCACTTTAACCTGGAGTACCGCAGTGGAAAGACCAATCATATTGCTAATGCACTCAGTCGGAGAGCTGACCTAGCATCGGTGTGCCTACTCGCCACCCTAAGGGGGAGCGAAGTAGCCACCTCCATCAAGGACCAGATACAGGATCTACTCACAAAGGATCCCACTACTCAGTATTTGGTTGATTTGGTAGGACAGGGCAAGACTCGCCAGTTCTACGTGGAAGATGGTTTTCTGAAGGTCAAAGGGAACTGACTTTATGTTCCGAAAGGAGGAGATCTGCAGAGGACTCTTCTTGCGGAATATCATGATACTCTGTGGGCTGGCCATCCCAGTGAAGAACACACCATGGCGTTGCTTCGTTGTGCCTATTATTGGCCTCAAATGGCCGATGATGTCGCTCAGTATGTGAAGACTTGTCTAGTATGCTAGAAGGACAAGTCAGACTGCTTGACACAAGCGGGACTCTTGGAACCTCTAGCTGTACCAAAGAGACCTTGGGAAAGTGTTTCTCTGGATTTCAATACCGGATTGCCCAAGGTCGGAGATCTCACAACTATCTTGGTTGTGGTAGACCGGTTTTTCAAGTATGTCACCTTTATTGCAGCCCTACAATATATTTCAGCAGAAGATACAGCTCGACTCTTCTTCTCTCATGTCGTCAAATATTGGGGTCTGCCTAAAGACATTGTTAGTGATCGCGACTCACGCTTCACCACCAACTTTTGGACCCAACTTTTTAAGTGCCTTGGGTCAAAATTGAGTCACAACTCAAGTTTTCACTCGCAATCTGATGGCCAGACGGAGCGGTTCAATGGTATGTTGGAGGAATATCTCCGCCACTTTGTAACCGGATCGCAGAAGAATTGGGTGAAGCTTTTGGATGCTGCTCAACTGTGTTTCAATTCACAAAAGAGCTCTAGTACAAACAAAAGGGCTTTTGAAATTGTTACCGGACAACAACCGCTACTCTCACACACAGTGAATGCACCAAACACAGCTAAGTCTCCTCGAGCTGCTAGCTTCTCAAAAGAGTGGAAGCGGAATCTGGAGATAGTGCGGAGCTATCTTGTCAAAGCTCAAGAGCGGATGAAGAGACATGCTGATCAGAATCGTCGCTTTGTTGAATATCAAGTAGGAGACAAAGTGATGGTCAAAATTCCAAAGCGGTACTTATTTGCGGGAGTCCATGACTCTCGCCTATTGCAAAAATATATTGGACCCTTGTCCATTGAGAGGCGCATTGGGAAAGTTGCATACCAGGTGGATACCCCAGCTTGGTGGAAAATTCATCCTGTCTCCCATGTTAGTCTCCTAAAACCTTTTCGAGAAGACACGGAGGATCCTTCAAGGAGCCATCTTACAATACCTAGTATTGGGGGTCCCAATTCAACCGAAAAAAGGCGTGTTGAAGTTATCCTTAATGACAGAGTGATTCATGCTTCAAGGAAAGACCACCAAGAATTCTTGGTGAAATGGCAGGGCTGTGATGCAAAAGAGAATACTTGGGAGAGGGGAACAAACCTAAAAGCCTAGAAGAGACTCATTGAAGATTATTTTGCAAGTAACGCGCCGAGGACGTCGCCAACTCAGGTGGGGGAGAATGTCATGGGCGGCTTTCCAGCCATGCCCCATGACCCCTTGGGCGCGCCCCGTGGCGTCCTAGAAATCCTCCGAATGCCTAGCGCCACGGACGGCCCCGTGGTCTTGGCCGCGCCAAGTGACAAGCGTGCAGGTGCCTCTGTCGCCACACCGATATCCCTCGCCAGCGCCCAGCCGTAGGCAGATTCCAACAACGCCGCGCGCGCAGACAATGCCGTGCGCACAGACCCTGATGCCAAAAACGCTGTTGCTGACAAAGGACCTGTTCCTGCTTTGTAGAAAACTAAGTCCTTTCCATTGTAAATATAGAGTAGTTTTATTTCATGCACTTACATTATGTTCCTCCAGCTTTTTCAAGTCTAATCGTGTAGCTTTGATTTATTTTTTTTAAGCATTATTGGAGGGATCAAGCAATCAAAACTTTCTAGCAAGCAAGCAATTCTCTATACTAGTGTCTCTCCCCCTTGACACCGCGTTGCTTTTCTGTAATAGCTTCCATTAATGCAATCCACCTTTCTTTAAATCTCAATTCTCATTTCTGTTCTCTCAATTGCTCTTGACATTGGTTTTCCCGTATGGCACTGACAATATAGTCTAGCGTACGGTGGGGACCTCAGTTGGCGGATAACAGCTGCACCAACATCAGTTGCTTAGCCTTACGTCGCCTTTCCAAAGAATCTCAGGAAAGCGCCGCGTAACAGTAATCATGTTTAAATAGAGGCGGGGCTTCCGAGCCTCTTATCTCGTACCTCCTTTGTGATCCCGTATCTCTTTTATCCCGCACATAATCTATGATTCTTTGACCAATTGTAACCTTTTGATAATTCCACGTGTCATACTTTATCACCATTCATTTATGTATATATATTTCTCCAATACACTTCCTTCGTTCATTTTTATTTGTCACATTTTAACTTTTTGCGTCGTTAAAAAAAAAAATAAAGTGCATCAGTGGCAATAATTTTTATGCGGAATTAATGGACAGCTCTTCGAAGACGCGAACGGTCACGACTCAAAAGCTTGGGAATCGACACATTTAAATTCATTAGGTAGGAGCTTCGTTTGTCTATCCAGCCAAAAAAGATTGCGTCGCTTCCTCGCTTTCAACTAATTTCAAACAATGTCAACAAGTATTCAATTTACTTTTTTTATTTTTATTTAAAATAAGTATTTAGTTTTATAATCAAGAAAAAATTCAATTTATTTTTACAAAATAATCTTATATTCCTAAAAAGTTTTCTTACTCCTCATATTAAATGTTTAATTAGGGATAGTTTAGTCATTGTAGGTATTTTTATATAGAATTTAGTATTTTCTTAATGAGCATGCTAAAAATAAATTAGACATTTATTGTGAACCGGAGGGAGTATCGTCAACAGCCACGAGTTTACAAAGCGTAAAATAGACTACCAATAATGCAATAATCCAAGTCTAATCATTCTCAACTCCTTTCAATAATTCAATCTGAAATATAAACATTAATTGCCCGAATATATATTCTCATTACGGTACTATTCTTGGTGTAGTAGGAAAAAAAATGATTCAGATCAATATAATTTTGGGGAAAAAGGTAATTCTAACGAGACACAAATTGTTACTCTATAAGTAATTACTAGGAATGCTTCTCAAAATAAATTAGTCAAACAAGCTACTATCTCAACGTACTTCTTCTGAAATTGAAATTAAGCAATCTTCAAAATTTCCAAGGGTTTCAAACCAAAATCAAAATTGTACGCAAGTCTTTCACAACAATACTTGATACTTTGTTCATAATTTTTTTTTTTCACTTGTTTGATTATACATCGGAATTAAACATATAGTACCTTTGTGAGACTAGTTTAGTAGGATTTTTCTTAAGACAGTTAGTGACAATTTTGTGTCTTACTATTTTGCTTTTCAGTGCAGGACCCATTTACTAGCTATTGCTTTTGCTTTTGTTTTGCATCTTTCTTCTGGATTTCATGTCGTTCCTATTTTTCTTACGATTTCTGTGGTGATACGAATATTGCCTCCTTTTGTCTATTTAATTTCTTGAGCAGAGGGTTTTCCGGAAACAACATCTCTATTCTTTCAGGGTAGGAGTAAGGTCTGCATACACACTACCCTCCCCAGACCCCACTAGTGGATTTTACTGGGTTGTTGTTGTTGTTGACTATACACCGGAAGGATTTTTTTGAATTTGTTTGAAGATGAATTTCAATAAGTAAAACTTCTTCCCCTCACAAAATTGAACATCTTTTAAAATAAAATATATATTCAAATGTGGTGCAATTTTAAACCATTTTCTCAACTTATCTTTTTTATTTTTTTAAAAAAAGAAAATATCCAAACCTTTGGAATTAAAACGTTGTACATCAATCATTTAACTTTTGAATCATTTTCTTGTCATGAATATTGGCGAAGCTTTACAAATATCTCAACCTATTTTTTTTTGTTCCTTCTAGAAAAATGATTCCTTTTAAATTTGATAACAATTTAGCTTAAACTTATAATTTTGCCTTTTTTTAACTTGTTTAGGATCACAAATTACAAAAGTATTATTTTTTCTTAAACTCCGTATAAATTGGAACGGAGGGACTATTGCTTTCTGAACTCCCTTCCTCACCTTTTCTTTTGGTGGGTTTAATTTTCACGACTTGAAACTCTTATTTGCATGTCAGTAGACTACATTTGAATGGCCTGAAAGTTTCCCTTTTTGGTAAGTCTGCTTTTTATTAAGGATCATGGTTACACTAGTTTCTACAACATCCATCAATTTTGAATCTGTAGCAACAGTATTCGTCTTTTCTTTATCATTAAGATTAAGGTGTTTGAACAGACCAAGAATCAACCTTTGATTTAGAATGATAAGTTAATTGTTTGGTAATTATTTGCTGAAAGGAGCAAAAAGCTCAACTTTGTAAAAGAATCTGAATCTTTAGCAGGAAAAGATGGAGTTTCTTTTGCAAGGAGGAGAGTCTTTAATTGGGACCATTAGGATTGCTGTTTTGCCCATAGCAAAAGTTTTTACCATTTGCTTCATGGGATTTCTCATGGCCTCCAAGTATGTTAATATCTTGCCAGCCAATGGAAGGAAGCTTTTAGATGGGGTTAGTACATTCTTTTTCCTCACTCATATATACTACAATCTTTAACACCATAATTGTACTTCTGAGTTCATAATTTAATATATGATGTTTTATGCAGTTGGTGTTTTCACTTTTGCTCCCATGTTTGATGTTCTCTCAACTTGGACAAGCCATTACTTTTGAGAAACTGCTTCAGTGGTAAGGATTGATTACAAACTTCTCAATTTCGCAATTCCAAAATAGTTTATTCAACTCATATTCATTCATTTTATCAGGTGGTTTATCCCTGTAAACGTTGTCATTGCCACCATATCTGGTTCTATTATAGGTTTAATTGTTGCCACAATTGTACGCCCACCATACCCGTATTTCAAGTTTACCATTATACAGATTGGAATTGGTAAGTGTTGTGCTGTTCCCTTGTTACCACTCATAATTATTCAGATGCATTATGAATTTTTACACTTGTAATGCAGGGAATATTGGAAATGTACCTCTGGTCCTGATTGCAGCATTATGTCGAGATAAAGGAAATCCTTTTGGTGACTATGACAAATGCTCTCGAGATGGAAATGCATACATCTCATTTGGCCAGTGGGTATGCTATACTTTAGAATTAATGTTTTTGGGTCTTTGCCATCTATTTTGATTAATGTAGTTCTATATTGGATGTATCTTTTCTTTCTCGACACTTTTGAGTTTTTCTACTAGTACTTATTTTGCAGTTCTGTCATTATGAACTTTGGACGCAGTCTCGTGTCTGACTGAAACATACTTCAGTGGATATCTCAGTTTCTCAAGAAGATGTAGAAACATCAAAGACAACGCAAAAACTATCACTATATTCCCGATATCTTATTAGCTATGTTCCATTAGAAGCATCAATTGTGTACGAAGTCTAGATTCTTGTGGAGATGTGTACATTATTAATGCATTTAGACACCAAAACAATTGATTCATTTATTTTTTGAAATTTTGGAACCATGTTCCCCGCTAAAATGTTTAAATGTCTTATTCACACTATCTCCTGGCTGACAGGAGTGCAGAAATCTCGTGTTCATTTTGGAGTGTATTTGACCAACCAATGGGTCTTCTTGTCCTGCTTTTTATTTTCTGTCAAATCTTCCCCTAGAAAGATAGAACCCCCAGAGTTTTCAATAGAAATTATTAGGCAATATAGTAGTTTGTGTCAAACACATAGCTCTAAAAGTAATGACTCCTGAATCTTTCTACAAACTTTTTTGAAGTACGCAAAACTGTTTGTGCCAAAGTTAACAGTGATTCATTGTCTTATTTGTGCTTAGGTTGGTGCAATTGTCGTGTACACCTATGTATTTCATATGCTCGCACCTCCTCGTGAAGGTACCTTTGATGTTCAAGATGGAAATATTCACATCAACGCTCCTAACAAAGATAGCCATCCAATGGGTAGTTCCACAGAGAAAGTTCCATTACTCACAACAGCTGGCCCAAGTTCTTCAACAGAAGAAAAGGTGAGACTGCCTTGTGCTATGTTTAGATAAATCACCCCTTTGCCAATAATGTCATTGTTACAAAAGAAAGATTGCCCCTTATGCAAGCGGAGAAGAGCTTTAAAATTTTGGTAGTAGGGTTCAAAGCATGCCGTAAACTGATTTCTCTAGCGATATTCCTCGGTTATTCTAGTAACATGTCTAGCTTCTTGTAAACAGAAAATGCTGTTTGTTAAAGACCCTGAATGATTATGGCGCTCATGCTTTTCCTAACCATCAAAATCTCCTCTACTCTCTTCAGAGGACTTAATTCAAATAATGATTAATCACAAACCAATTTCACATTTAGATGCATCTGGATTTGCAATGTTTTGGTGAATAAGGATTTCAAATCCATAGCTAGATATCTAAGAGTCATGTTTAGTACATACCAAATTCTCGCTTATTAATGTGTGACTATTTTAACTGTAATCCACAAATTTCATATCCGTAAATCATGGATTTTCACTGGAATATTAAACTTATGATTTTTAGTTTTTCAAAATTCAACCTTAACTTGCTTGCACGTTGACGCATGACTGTAGCCTTTCACTTTTGCCAATAAGATGAAGGCATTGATGGTGTCGCTTCATTGCTTTTAGGGGTTGAATTACAGTTGATAGATGACTGGATGCTGCTGTAGGTTCATATATTTTTGTTTTATGCCAACATAGTGATACAACAAAAATAATAAATATGCCTCAGTCGCAAACAATTTGGGGAAAACCAAACTAGCTGAGGAACTTTTGATGGATGATTGGATCAACCCGAAAGGATCCAATCTCTCTCGTGATGTCAACATCGTGATGAAGGATAATTAATCTTTCTGTTGTTTTCTGCATCATGGATTCTCATAATGCAATGTGATCCTAATATTTTGATATGGATTTCAGTGATCCAATTTTGATTTTATTGTACTGAAACTGATGGTTATATTGCTCGTCTTTTTTTTTTTTTTTGCAGAGTAAAAGTTTCTTTAAATTTCTCTATGAGAAACTGAAACTCAAGCAAATCATTCAACCCCCCATTATAGCTTCTGTAAGTTCAATATGTTGGAATGGACACGCATGATGATTTCTTCTTTTTCAACTGACTTCATATCGGTGCTCCATAATGAATATTTTCACTGACAACACAACAACAACAAATCCAGTGTAATCCCACAAAGTGGGGTCTGGAATATTTTCATTGACAAATTATCTTACAAATTAATTTCGGCTGGAGAATGATTTTTCTTACTTGTTTAACATATTTTGTAAGATATTATGCTTGGGAAGGCTTCACTTTCTGTTTATCGGCAAGTTTTTGCCAGTACATTTAGGCTAAGTTGCTCGGACTCTTCACTTTTAATGCCACATTGGTGTTGACACGACATGGGTGTGGGTATGGGATCCGTACCGGATCTGGTCAACCAATTTTGGGTCCTTTGACCAAAATCTATAAGGAGGAATTTGAGATGGATACAATGTTTTTTTAAATCGAAACTAAAGCTAGAGTGAAATTGAAGAAAACAGAATACCTTGTGCATAGAAATTTCTATGTCAGTCATTTTCCTTTTATCTCCTTCTTGGATTCTCCTCTTGATTAATATTTCTCTTTTGTGGAATACCTTGTAAGTTTTTCACATAATGTCTCATAAATTAGAAATATTTTTATTACTCTAATTTTAGTTATTTTAATTATTTTTCGCCGAATTCCCACACTTGTATCCGTACCTGGATCCGTATCCCCGATTCTTAAAATTTAGATAAAAAAGGATCCGATCTCTAGATCTGCACCCGTATCAGACACCTACAACCGAGTCCAAGCAACTTAGCGTTTAGAAATAAAAGAGCATCATAACCTTAATCACAAAGTTCTGAACCATGGGTGGTTACTGAGCAAATGTTTAGATATGGTCTTCTTGGGGTACTATCGAAATTTCATTTAACAGCTTCGACTTGCTGCTTGATGTTTAAATTACTGCGAAAATGCTATTAAGCAGATATACAACTTCAAATGTAACTTAAACTTTCAGAAACAAATGTTTTATCTGTATATCTAACTTTTGTTCAGATAGACGGACTTTCAGTGTTTGGAACTTTGGGAAATTATGTTGTTTAGTATTTGATTAATTCAGAGCATATGAATTGTTTATCATTTCAACAGATCCTAGCTATTATCATAGGCTGTGTGCCAGTCCTAAGGCGACTGATATTTACTTCTGATGCTCCATTTTACTTCTTCACTGACAGCTGTTTGATTCTTGGGTAAGTTGATTTCATTGCAGAATTTATTTTATGAAGCTACCAAGGTTTTGCACTACATGCAAAAGTTCCTGCAGTAATGCTCAATCTATGATGTTTCTTAAGATTTTCTTTCATCCTAAGATATCCATATGAAATTGATCCTTCAAGCTATTCTCACATAAGTAAATTTCAATAGAACCTTTTTTATGAGTATGATGATGCTTAGTGAACTACATAATCTGATGTCTTTGTATTAATTATTACCAGGGACGCCATGATTCCCTGCATATTGTTGGCTTTAGGAGGCAACCTTGTTAATGGCAAGTCCACTCTTTTTTTTCCTTTTCCGTGATAAAGCTCATTGACGTGTGTTAATATCTTATGCCATGTGCTTAATATTTAATCATGTACAGGACCAGGAACTGGAAGTGCAAAGCTTGGTCTAAAGACAACTGCTGCCATTATTTTTGGGCGGCTGCTATTGGTTCCTCCAACTGGGCTTAGCATAGTTATGTTAGCTGATAAGCTTTGCTTCCTTCCCCCTGATGATAAAATGTTCAGATTTGTTTTACTTCTTCAGCATACTATGCCCACATCTGTGCTTTCTGGTAAGAATACTGTTTACTTATCAATTAAAAACCTGTAGCGAGAAGTAAGATTCCACGCCAGATTTAAGATGGCTGTGTGTTTAGAACTTTTTATCTCTCTGAGTTACTTATTTGTATACTGAGTTGGATTATTTCTGGTCTGGTTGGTAGGTGCTGTTGCTAACTTGAGAGGATGTGGGAAAGAGGCAGCTTCTATCTTGTTCTGGGTTCATATCTTTGCTGTGTTCTCTATGGCCGGATGGATCACCCTCTATCTCAACATTCTCTTTTGAATCAGAAACGAAGGAACTATTTTGATGAAGATATTTTATATTCCTCTCCTAAGATTCTTCCAGCTTCTACAAAGTTGCTGCTTTTATGACATCATTGTTAATAGTTACTCGACAAGATGTATTTAGTATGTAGGAAGACCAGCTATAACTATAAATAATTATTGATAGTGCAGATATTGATCATTATTCGTTGTTTGCTGCTTCATATTCTAAAAGCAACTTTTGCTAACTCAAAAAAGTTTATATCAGAGATGGACTGAGCACCAGTTTGTACACTCAGAACAGAAATATCATAATTCAAATATGGCAAAAGCTTGACGTTCTGGAAAAGGCTGTAAATGGGAAGATCTCAAGCATTTTAACCAGTATATAACAGCTCGGAGTTAGTACTACCACAGGATATGCAACCCTCAGAATCTGTCCAAATTTTGGATGGTGAATATTAATGGAAATAAATGTGAAAAGCGAATCAACTAGTAAATACAAATTCCCATGTGAACCGAGGTCATCTAACCTGCCCAGATTTACCTCAAGAGCAGAATAAGCTCCCACATTGAATACTGATGAGATTGACAAAATCCAAATACAAACCGGTGTGTTCACAACATAGGACCTATATGGTCCGAGTAAAACCTATTCTTTGAAGCTTTACCAATCTAATGATCAGTAACATGTTAAAACAGACGGATCAAAACTAAAAAATAAAAAGTTAAAACAGAGACCACCATTTCCTGCTTTGGTTATTAACCTGCTGAGAGGGAAAAGATTGATTTGTACGTCTCCCTTGTGAGCAGAAAATAGGGAGACTAAGGCTCCTCTCCATCAATGGGTTACCTAACCACAACATCAGAACAACTCCAACAACACCGACAACAGGAGCAGCAGCTGCAAAAAACCATCTTCCTCGTGTACCCTCACTACCAGATTGTTCATTGACAGTGTCATTATGGATCATTTCCGCTGATTCTGCTCCACCATGACCAAATTCATCATTTTCTTCACCATTAGTGCTACTAGAAGAACCATCTTCATTTATTTCATGCCGTGGGATTCCGTGAGCCATCAAATTGCTACTGGCCCTCTGCTTTCTGTACTCATATTCCAGGTCATCAGTTGGAAGTTCATAGCGGCAAAGGGGGCATGAGTTTCTTGACATTAGCCAAGGCAAAATACAGGAGGGGTGATACAGGTGAGAACAAGGAAGTTGGTTTACAACTATGCCAACAACAAGAGAATCCTTGCAGATTGCACAAGTCAAACTGTCAAGCTGTTTGTGGTCTTCTTTAACAACCAAACGTGGTAGATGATTTAAAACAGAGACAGCTGCAGGTGGTGCTCCTCTTCTTAAACCATCTGCTTCAGAGAGATGCTCTAGTAACTCCTCGAAAGTTCTAGCATCAAGAAAGTCACTGGAATCAGTCCGCAGTTCTAACTCCTGTGAGTTGGCTGACATGTCAGTAACATGTCTTTGACTGCCCTCGGGAATTCTGAAACGAACTGTACCCTGAAACTCAGGAGAACGTAACTGTCTGGGCCAACTTCCAGGGTGACTGCTTTCATCAAGGCGTAATGACCTTTGAAGTTGAGCTCTAGCATCAAGAATGTCTACTGCAACAGTATCAACCTCCTCCAATTCATTGTCATCTTCTTCTTCCTCCGCGTTATCAGAGTCCCAGTGATACATACCGGCACCCATTGGGTCAATATCAGTATCAGTTTCAAAATCACTTCCTTCGTCTGAGTGACCAGAATGATCATTATCAAGGTAACTATTACCATCAACAGAAGCATCAGAGTTCCCTCCATAAGCACTATAAGAAATGGACTCAATTTCACTATTAAAGTTCCTATACCCGTTGAAGGTGACATTTGATTCAGTCTCCCCAAATAGAGAATCAGCACCATCACTTTCAGTGTCAGAATGAACCCTCCTCCACCTCCTAGACCCACTTGGAGTGGTTCGAGAACTGGTGTGCTGCACTGACCTTAAACCAGCATCTCCTTCTATTGATTGATTATCATGCTCTAGACCATTGGCTGTGTTTTGCCTTGCCAAATGTATCATTTGTGAGAAATGTTGAGAAAAGAGATTCTCAATCGACTCCGAACTACTGTGCATCCTTCTTCTCGACACAGGCGTCCTCCTTTGATAATCTCGCATGGGTGTCCCAAGATCCTCCAGGAGTAAAAATTTACAATCAGCACATATATTTATTGCTTCAAACTCACCAGTCTCGTTATCTGATATCAACAATCTATGACATAAAGCACATGAAGGAGCAAGTCCAGCTTGGCTAACAGCCAAAATGCTACTCATGTGGCCAAACACAAAATCAGAAAATTCAGGTGAAACAGCATCTGAGTTTGCATCCATCTGCATAAAAACAGAGAGTGCAAGATGAAATCAAAAAACAGATGAATATTCAGCAACTGAAACTTGCACAAAAGTAATGTTTTAGACAAGGGAAAGAACAGAAACTACAAGTGGAAAGAGGAGTCACATTCATACGAGTTAGACATGATGAACTATCTTCTGCTGCTTGAGAATTAGTTCAAAACTACAAATCGTACATGGTTCAACAGCAATGGGGAACTTGGCTGGCTAATTTATAACCCCTATTCTATACCGAGCTACAATGACATTTACCTCCAAACATTGCTCAAAATACAGAGGAGATATATGTATGATGTATTTGCATGCTCGTGCATGATGCATGCATATTTGATGGCTACTCCTTAGAATAACTCCAAAAAGACGTTAAGATAAAATTTTACAACTAAAGAACAACAACCAACAAGCTTGTTTGAATTGAAAAAGCTGGAGATGCATAATCCACGTCAGTTTCGTGGATATGATCTATTACATATTCTGAGTGCTTTGGGAAGTTGAAAATTGAGGATGGAGGCTACCGTCTTTGCCACTGAGATTTCGCATAGGTTTTTCTTTCCAAAGGCAGAATAGATACTAAATTTGAGAACCTTATCCTGGTGACTTTGTGGTTTTCACTCAGTTTAACTGGTTCCGGATGGGGCTGGCTTCATTTGTTAAGCGGATATCCTTCTTCCAATAAATGATTTCTCCTCCTTGAAGTACCCTTCAGTCTTTGGAATACAACAACAACAACCCAATTGAATCCCACGAGTGGGGTCTGGGGAAGGTAATGTGTATTACCCCTACCCTGGGGTAATACAACCGGAAAAAAAAAATTAAAATTGAATATAGTGTCACCTTTCCCAAACACAATCAAGTTGCTTTGATGCAGCTATTCTGCTATGTTTACCTATATGACAATGATTGCCAATTCACTTAAACTGCCAAATTCTGCTATGAATACGACCACGTAGTAACATTGCACAAAATTATCCAAACACATCCCTGTCTACCACAGCCACCATTCAAAGGCCATCCGCTTAAGCTACCAATCTTCTTTAACAAGCACATGGATTATTTGTTTAGAAATAACTATCCACCATAGAAACATTAATCACGATCCAGAATTTTCTTTCGAAAATAGGGGGAAGAATGCCAGTATAACTCATTCTTCTGGATAGCTGCTTCACAGATTAAGGATCATCTCAGTTGGTGCTCATTCCAGCTTCCTCATTTTCCCATAAACTTTACCATGGAAGTTCCAATATAATGGCAAACTGATCAAGCTGACGGTTCATTTTTTAATTCTAACCACTGATCAATTGCCAAAGTTTTCATAATGTAAAATCTGACTGATCCTCTCATCTATGTCTTGACAGAATAGAGACCATCATACCCGTAATAAATTTTAATAAGACATAAAAGACAAAAGGGAGCAAGATAGCAATTAAACTGTTTATAGTTGAACAATTAGCCAAAAAGAAGGCAAACTAATACACAGAGGATCCAGGTGTAATGGAACTGGCAATTTTCGCAGGAAGCTAAATTATTAAACTATGAAATCCACAGAGCACATTTGACAATACACACACACAAAAAGCACAATAATTTTGTGAAAAGGAATAGGAAAATACGCACCAGAAAAATTATGGGTGCAGTCTACCGATCGTCAATTTGTTAATAGAAGAAGCAGCACAGTCGATCTCCTAAATTAAGCAAAAAACAACTGAGGCAAAAACAAACGGAGAGGATAAAGGGTCAATTCCAGCTGCAATGAGAAAAGACAACGCGCTAAGACTTGAAATTTTTATTTACAGTCACAAAAAAAGAAGCAACTTTGGGAATTAATTGACAAATATAAGTTGTTAATAAGCAGAATAACATCAGAACTGAAGATTGTTAAGTAACACAAAGCCAAAAAAGGAAAAGAAAAATAGTAAATCAGAGGAGAAATTAGGGCTTACCCAGAGAAAAACAGAGATTTTGAACATGAAAAATGAAGATGAAGCATGAGATGGGAAAAAACGGGGGGGGGGGGGGGNCACCCCACCAAATACTAAAACATTTTTTTCCAGGACAAGATACTTTTAGGAGAGAGAAAAGATAGAGAAGCTTTCGTCCTTTGAGGGCTCCTGCTCAGGAAAAATACAAATGGAAAAAGAAATTATAAAGTGAAAAATTAAATTCTTACCAATAATATAAACATTCAAGTAGATAATCAACCAGACTACTAAGACCTTGACATAAACTTCAAATGAAATAAAGAAAAGAAAACTTCAAATGTCTTATAAAAATATATTATATTGTGGATGTTCATTTAGTACTGCGTTATCTATTTGGTACTCTATTGGAAATAAGCCTCCTGAAGAAGCTTATTATTTCCGTACTCCGTTATGGATAAATATTACCCCGATAGAAAATTATCTATATCTGGTACAGTAGCAGCTTACAAGTAACTTACAAGCAGCTTACACAACAGCTTACAATAGCAGCTTACAAGCATTTTACACAGGAGCTTACAGTAGCAGCTTACACATCAGCTTCCTTTCTTCTATAAATAGAGGAGATTTCAGTTCATTATGTAGATCAGTTTGAAAGTAAAATAATATATCAGTTTCACTCTATACTTGTCTTTGGTTTATTTACTTTACAGTCGTTATTTTATAACACGTTATCAACACGAGACTTTGTCATTTTGGGCACTTACTTCGAATTTAATTTCTATTTTAGTGTTCATATCCGGTGTAAGGCGATACTCTTACATCGTGGTTAAATCTTGTTCATTCCAAGCATCATAAGGCAGATTATATTCTTAAGGCGGTGAAAATTACGATGGTTTTGTTAATTTTCCAACTCTATGAAGAGATGAAATCCTTGTGACGTCGTTTCTCGAAGATAAGCCATATTGTTTATAATTTTATTTGATTTCTTTCATGAACTTGAAATATTATGATTATTATTTGTGTCCATCACGTGCTAATAGGGATGTGCATTCGAATCGGTTTATCGATAAATCGAATCAATTATTTGTTATCGAAATCGAAATCGAAAAGATCGAAACCTTATTGAAACGATAATGATAAGCATATGTACAAATCGATAATCGATAAGTAATTATCGATAAGGGTCAAAATCGAATCGATAAATCGAATGCACACCCCTAGACTGTAGACACTTGTTAAATGAGTAATTACCTATTTGTGTAGATTAATATAACATACAGAATGTATATATATTCCGCTACTATTTTGAAAGCGGCTATACAATATTATTTTTCCTAATCTATACACTTTCCTTTACCCTAAGTCCCTTACCCTATTTTTTCCTCTACCACATTTAAGGAATGATCATATTTAAAGATCAAGGGAATGGAGTTCAAATTAATGGAAAACATAATTTGCCGTGATGATGTATTTTGTTTTGTTTTATTTTTTTATACCGTTGGAGTGTTAGTGGCATACATTTGATCCCTTACTTTAGTTTTGTTGTATGTGCTTGTTGACACAATTTTTATATTATAAATGGTGTTCGTCTTATTTTAGCTTCCTTTTGTCCATATTAGTTAGGTGCGTTTATAGCGATATACTTTCCGTGGAATCCCGCAAATTTTCTTATTGGTGTAAGCAATAACCGAATCGATAAGCCCCCAAAATTGATAAATCAAAATCGAAAAAATCGAAACCTTATTGAAACGATAACGATAAGTATATGTACAAATCGATAATCGATAAGTAATTATCGATAAGGGTCAAAATTGAATCGATAAATCGAATGCACACTCCTACGTGCTAATGTTAAGCAACTAGTGATGCAGGACTTGCGGGTATATTGTGATTTGAAATACAAATTTGAAGGCTAAGAAGGCAATGTATACTGAATCAACTTGCTATGTTACGTGCTCTGTATACGTATTAGCATATAATAACTATTTTTTTATACTTGTTTTCATCATGCTGTCATCTCCATAAAAAAGAAAATTACAAAGTGGATAACATTGTTAGGTCCACTTAAACTCCAGCAGATCTGCAAAAAATATATAGCCACCAGTAGTAGCAATATTTCCTAAGTCTTGTTATGGCTTAATTTTGTGGTTCACTTGGACTCTAGCAGAGTACGGCCGCTAGAAGTGGCAATGATTCATATATCTCATTGTAACTAAATTTTATTGACCATTAGAAGTGGTATATGCCTATGATCACTAGAAGTGATAATTTATGCTTGTTACGAGTACAATTGAAGATAAGTTAGGGAAAATTCTCTATATTATATGCATACCTCGATTTGCTCCTGATGTAGCAAATATCTTAAAAGAGGTCTGAAGCATCACAATTTGATTTAATTATGCACGTTCAGATAATATGTTTCATTCCCCGAAGGATGAGAACTTTGATAAATATTGATTAATTCCTAGAAGTGAATGTGACAATGTTAATAAAGCTTGTAAATATGAAAGCGCTCTTGGTTGTGAAGATATCACAACTCACCTCCAGAAGAGGTAATACGATTGAGAGAACATATCCTTAATCTTTCGTTCTTCAAATTTGCCCCTGAAGTAGTAAATAATTGAAAGTTCCTCCTGAAGTAGGAAAATTTTATAAAGCATTGTAAATACTGCAACTCACCACATGAAGAGGTAGAATAACAAAGGATATAAAATATTCAGATATTAATGTCGTTTCTCCCTGAATGAGATATTTATCACAAAGTTGGTGGTAGAAATACTGAAATTCTTAACTTTTAACATTTGTAAATATAGTATTGTCTTTCTATTGTTTATTTGTTTATGATTTTCTTTCATGATACTAGAAGTGTCTGAGTAATGTTTAGCAGTACAAAATTTATCAAAAGCTCCTGAAAAGCTAACTGTTTGTCTAGAAGATACATGACACCAATAATATCCGATAAATGTAAGATTGTGGATAATAAATGAAGGCTCTTGAAGAGTTTATATACAAATATGTCATTCATATTATATGATTATTGTTAAAACATATGTTATAGTAAACCTGAAGTTTACTAATACAAGTGGCTATCATATTGATATTACAAATGATTGGAAGATTGAAAATCTTCATGTTTCCACGATCATAGGGGGTAAATTAATATATATGTGAGAAGTTACCCGCCTCATTCTTCAATTTGTACTACATCACGTGTCACAATAAACTAGAAGTTTACTAATGCAAAAGCAATCACAGTAAACCAGAAGTTTTACTAAGGCAAAAGTAGTTACAGTAAACCAAAAGTTTACTGATGCAAAAGTTTATGCCATAGTAACCAGAAGTTTACTAAGACATAGCACATGCCGTGATAAACTTGAAGTTTTCATTTACCATCTTTAAATGAACTATTTGAGAATTCAGATAGCAATATACTGAAGAACTCAAAGATTCTTCAAGAATTCTCCTGTGTTGCTTGTTCTCATAATAAATTGATTATACTAGCTAAAGTTGGGACCAAGACCCCTAATTCTGAAATATATAAAAGGTGAATATGGGCTCATTCACCTATCATGTGAACCACTTATAGATGCATATATAAGATGGTTACATATGTGATTATTGTCAACCTGCAGTTTGGCATTTGGAATTGCTTTTCTCAATTAAGAGTATAATTTTTAGATTATGAAATCAAGACAGTTCATCTTGATAATGCTGGTTTATATCGAAGCTGGTTTAGCATTGAATACCTCCTATTTAATGGCTATACCATTGCTTATGAGAACGAAGCTTTATGTGTTGGTCTAAGATTTTTAAAATTGCATATAGCTGCACTTGTATGCATTAGACCAACAATATATGATAAGTCATCCCCTCACAATGGGTTTAGGATCATAAACCAAATATTTTTACTATCTTTTGATGTGTGGTATATGATCAATTTGTTTACCACAATGCACAAAGATATGTTTCCCAAAGAAGATTGGGGATATATGTTAGTTTTTCTAACATTTGAGGGATGGAATAAACAGCTGAAAAATATGCTATATGAATCGAATTATCATTAATATGATCCTAACTTAGAAGATAATTCAAGTCAAATGCTAGAAGCATTTGCTGATCCAAAATTAAATATCATATTTCAGCTGCAAATGCTCCTATTAAATTAAAGTCCCTGAAGGATAGAGTTTACTGTACGCATGAAGCGTGGTAGACCAATTGATTCCAAAGGTAACAATCCTTGAAAAATAATAGGATTTAATGATCAAAATGATCATAATGAGGAGGAAATGAGCTCTAGAAGAGCCCACGATATAACATTTATAAAACTCCAGAAAGAGTTCAGGTACTTAAAAATAAAGAAAGTGATGAGATGTCAACAAGTTATGTCACTTAGGAACCGATACAAAATAATCGTCGACGATATATTTAATACAACATAGTGCCCAATACTGTAAAATATTGTGAGGATCAGACTAGTAGTCCAAACACCTGAAGATGTCATGCCATTTAAATGCAAGTCATAACCTATATGACTCATTTGATTAAATCTCTATAAAAGATCCCTGAAGGATTTAAAATGCCTGAAGCATATAGTTCAAAGTCTCGAAAAATATACTCAATCGAATTACAAAGGTCTTTGTACGGTTTAAAGGAATTTAGGCGCAAGTGGTATAATCGCCTCAGTGAATATTTGCTGAAAAAAGATTACATAAGTGATGTTATTTGTCCATGTATTTTTTTTATAATGAAAATGTCATCAGAATTTGTCATACTTGTTGTTTATGTTGATGACATAAATCTTGTTGGAACTCTAGAAGAGCTCCAAAAGGCAATTGAATATCTTAAGAAAGAATTTGTGATGAAAGATCTTGGAAAGACGAAACTTTGTCTTGGTCTGCAAATTGAATATTTAGCAGGCGGAATCTTTATCCATCAATCTGCCTATACAAAAAAGGTCTTAAAATGCTTTTACATGGACAATGCACACCCATTGAGTACACCAATGATTTTTTGATCACTTTAAGTGAATAAAGATCCATTATTACCTCCAAAAAAGGATGATGAACTCTTTGGTCCTAAAACACCCTATCTCAATGCAATTGGTACACTTATGTATCTTGCTAATGCTACAAGGCTTGACATAGCATTTTCTGTTAATTTACTAGCAAGATATAGCTCTTCTCCTACACAAGACTTGGGTATTTGAACCAACGTCTTTATCAGGGGGAGTAAAGTATGCATTGTACTCTTTTTTCCTTGTTCAGGTTTTTTCCCACTTGGTTTTTCCTAGTAAGGTTTTTAATGAGGCAGTTATTAGTGTACTCTTTTTCCTTGACTAGGATTTTTTTCCCCAGGGTTTTTCCTAGTAAGGTTTTAACAAGGTACATAATAATGAACATCCAAGGAAGAGTGTTATGAAAATATTATTGTGGATGTCCATTTATTACTTTGTTGTAGATAATCTTCCTGAAGAAGATTATCCATTTAGTACTCCATTGAAGTTTATCTACAAGCAGCTGATGCAGGAATGTTGCAAGCAACTCAATGAAATGACTTGCAGCAACTTCTTGGTTTGATTAGATTAATTTAAATTGATCTGAAATAGTGGTGGATAATATTCTCTACAAATTCAACTTTTGAGATGATGGTATACAAGATTGGAATGCGGAGACTCAAATATTTGAAACAAGGTTTTTATCAGGGGGAGTAAAATACACGATGCACTCTTTTTTCCTTACTAAGATTTTTTCCCATGGGGTTTTCCTTATAAGGTTTTTAATGAGACACCTAACAATGTGTATTACTAAATATGTGTACTCTTTTTCCATCACTAGGATATTTTTCCCGCAAGATTTTTCCTAGTAAGGTTTTAATGAGGCACATTATCTTTAAATGAACATCCAAGGGGGAGTGTTATAAAGATATATTATATTATGGATGTTCATTTAGTACTCCGTTCAAACAAGCTTCCTGAAGAAGCTTATCCATATGGGACTCCGTCGTATATATATTTATCTATTTGGTACTCTATTGGAAATAAGACTCCTGAAGAAGCTTATCATTTCGGTACTCTGTTATGGATAAATATTAACACGGTAGAAGATTATTTATATCTGGTACAGTAGCAGCTTACAAGTAGCTTACACAACAGCTTGCAGTAGCATCTTACAAACATCTTACACAGAAGCTTACAGTAGCAGCTTACACAACAACTTCCTTTCTTCTATAAATAGAGGAGATTTCAGTTCATTATGTAGATCAGTTTGAAGGTTGAATAATATATCAGTTTCTCTCTATACTTGTCTTTGGTTTATTTACTTTTCGTTATTTTATAACAAAATGAATGTGATATAGGTATGAATATGGTCCAATAGATAGACGGGGTCTTTGAGCTTGTCATGATTCTTTATTTAGATATTATATATTTGTATATGGGTAAAACCGGGCTCATGGTACACCTCAGTCTCCGGTAGGATAAACCGAGCTCGAGACATGAAGACAAGGGACCAAAATCGAGGCAGGGTCTCATCGAGTTAGAGTCCAGGGGCATGATGCCCGCCCTCAAGAATATCAGGGTCATGACCCGAGATTGGTCGAAACGCCGAAAGACTCTGAAGAATATTGTCAGGAAATCAAACACAACCAACAGAATGCCGAAATATCTGCGACCGGCTGGATATCATGGCATGGATCTCCACACGTATCAATGAAGAACCAGCAATCAATTAAACAAAATATTTTTTACCTTTACAGAATTGTACCTAGAGTAGGATTCTCCTACTATATAAGGGGGGAGGTATGATAATTCATTAAGTACATTGTAACACACACATACTAAGGCAATATATTATTTTTTTTTGTTCTTATTCTTGTTCATCGGTGCTGGTCTGATTGCCAGTTCTTCATTGAAACATTTGAAACATTTGCAGGCACCTACGGAAATCATTCGGGCATCGAATCGTTGGTTCGAAAGGTAATCAGAGCCGGCTACTACTAGATCAACATGGAAAACAAAGCGAAGGAGTTCGTGCGAAAGTGCGACGGATATCAAAGGCATGCTCTGATGATTCATCATCCCGGGGAGCTGCTGCATTCGGTCTTATCACCCTGGCCATTCATGAAGTGGGGAATGGACATCGTTGGGCCCCTGCCCCGGGCATCCCGTAAGGCTCAATTTGTATAATTTATAACTGACTATTTTCCTAAATGAGTGGAAGCCTAGGCATTTGGGTGAGTCAGGGAGAAGGAAGTTATTGATTTTATTTGGGACCACATAATATGCCGGTTCGGAATGCAAGCCGAGATCGTGTACGACAATGGGAAGTAGTTCATCGACAGCAAAGTGAGTAAGTTTTTCGAGGAACGTAGGATCAAAAGGTCCTATCAACACCCTATCACCCTAGTGGGAACGGTCAAGTGGAGTCCACGAACAAAACCATAATCCAAAACCTCAAAAAGAGGTTGACCGACGCCAAAGGAAAATGGAAGGAAATGTTGCCCAAAGTCCTACATACCGTACAACTTCAAAGTCTAGTACCGAGCCACCCCATTCTCATTGTTCTACAGCACTGAAGTGCTAATACCGATTGAAGTAGGAGAACCGAGTCTCAGGTTCCGATATGCGACCCTGATAGAATTTAAGGGTCCACTAAATTGTATAGAGAACCAATTTCTCTATCAATTCCCACCGTAAGCAACAAACTATAAAACCAAAAAATAAGGGAACTAGGTGTTGATACCCAATTTTCCCACATATTTCCAAAATAGTGAATATGCATTATCATTTGATTTATAAGCGTACACAAATATTTTTTATAATTTTTTCATAATTTTTAAAGACTTTAAACCAATTTATTATTGCATTTTATTATTCATAAATGTTCAATAATTATCCTACAAATTATTTTATAATGATCTTAACTTATCATTTATACCAACATAAGATTTTAAATATTCTCAGTGCGTTTTTTATAATTATATTTGCATTTTTAGGGCTAATTGTACATCTTTGCAAAAATAGCCCATATTAATGTATAATTACATTATTTACGCAGAAAGTAACTTTTATAGTTTTATAATGTTAAATAATTATTTTTAATTATTTTAGTACAAAATGATATTTTTGGTATTTATTAATTACTTTTATAAATTATTTATTCATTAAATACTAGGTATTTAAGAACTAGCCTAAATTCTACCTAATTTTCGGACCAACCCCCAGCCCAATCACCTAATACACTAGCCCAAAATACCTCGGCCCAAACTAAATAACCCCAGCCCAATCAACTAAACCTATCTGACCCAAAAACTCTTTTAAATCATGGCCGTTGATCTCTGAGATCAACGATCCATATTACTCCTACCCTTTTAATTATACCCAAACCCCCTAACCCTAAATCAGTCTCCACCATTCGCCGCCTTTGGATTCCATCATCTCTCTACCCAAACCCTAGCCATCTCCCCCTAAGTTTTCTATCTTAATCCCACCGGACAGGGGATTACACATCTGTTTCTTGCCATATTCTACTTCCCTCTGGTACTGGAACCTTATATATACCGATTGCCTAAATATGGCAAGCCGATCTCATCAACTTCGAACCAAAGCTCGTTCAATTCCTTGAGTTTTTCTGTCTATGTTCGTTTTTGTTCTTTTGTGGTATGAATCTCTGTGTATCTTTGTGATTCTTACTTACCCTAAGAATGAGGGTTTCAGGTCTCTTTTAGATCTAACCAAATCTGGTTCCATTCTTTGATTTTAAGTGTTATCTCGTCTATATGCGTCCTATTATGTGTAAATTTGTTCTTATCTACTGATTTTTTACTTACCCTAAAATTAAGGGTTTCAGATTCTTTTAAATCAAACCAAATCTGGTTCGATTCTCTGATTTAAATGGTATTTCTGTCTATGTTCATCTTATTCTATGCAACATTTAATTTTTACCTTTTATTTATTTTAGACTTCTGCCAATTTGTGTTCTTTACCTAAAATTAGGGTTTTAAATTTTTCTCTTTTCCTTACTGATTTCGATTGCTTTCCTTTCTAGTATTTGACTGATTATTTTCTATGTTTATATGTATGATTTCTACACTATATAAAACCCTCCCCATTTTCGTTTGAAACAGCTCTCGGATCATTAAGAAAAATTACTAAAAAATTAAAGTTGTGTGCTCCTTGCTCTTTAACAATCTTGTTCTGCACTTTGGTTCCTGGCCGGCTGAAAGCCAAGGCCAGAAATTCTAAGTTCTTGATCTTTTGTTGATATTCATAATATTGTGGGTTTCCTTTCTTTCTTGTTTCATTTAACTGGTGAGTTATCAAACCTTTGTCATTTCATTCTAATTTACCTGTCATTAACATGTGTTTCACTTCTGAAGATTTTTGTTCAATGTGTTATTTCAATTTTAGGCTTTGCTAATCTAAATATCATTACTTTTGTAGTTTGAGACATGTTTATACTTGAGTTGATTAATTTCTTTTAACTCTGTCTAGCCTATGTGTTATTAATAGCCACCCCTCTATTGTTTAAAATTGCTACTTGAACATGCTATCATATCCCTTTTTTATGGATTAGCTGACTAACTATGAATGTATTTATCAAGTATGTAACAAGTCTGTTTCTGAATTAGCTATGATGTAACCTGTTTTGACCATGTTGTGATTCCCCAGTAATTGCCCTAATTAGTTCTCAGCCTATTAGGTTTTGTTGCCAATTGATATGATTACTTCTTGTGATGCTAGCCTTCTGCACTTAGCATAATCTGAACTCTCCTTTTCCTTCTTACTATAAGTATGTCTTGCAACTTGTCTTGTTAATATATGCATTATGTGTTGAACTTATTATTATGAAATTTTGTTAAGCCTATTCTTAAACCCAAGCATGTTCTATTACCTCTTTTTTTATGTGCTCAATTTGATTATGTCCTTCAGTGTTATCCCTTGACCTCATTTTATTCCTTTACTACTTGGTCTCTTTGAGTTCTTCTTTCTTAGCCGGCTGAAAGCCAAGGCTACTTATGTTCTATCCTCTAACCTCCTAGTGTGAGCACTGCTCGGGATCCAATTAGGCTCTTGTGAACTCTGACATACTAAAACTGGGTCCTCAGTCTATCTCTGAATCTCCTATGTTAACCTCCCTAGTGTGATCACTGCCCTGGGTTCTTAAAGCCATTGGAAACTCTGACGCACTAGGGTCCAAGGTTCTTTTCCATATTTGTCCTAATTACTCAGTTCTATCCCATTTCATTTGCCGAATAAGTCAATGGGCTTGTGTACATGGCTGTAGGCTACTGGGTTTTGGCTATGAAAACTGTCTTCTAAGCTGTTGTGAACTATATGAAGGCCCGACCTGGCTGGGTGTAACTTTGGGCCTGTCTTAGGTGCACTATAGTTATTTTGTATTTTTGTAATTTATTTCATTCATTGGGCATGTAACAATTGGGGTATTAGTAAAATTGAGAAACCAGGCTTATTTTAATATTGCATGAAACGGGTAGAAATCCTGCCTATAGGTGTTTAATTTGTTTAATATATTTTACTTCCACCTGCTTATTAAAAGTCATGCCTATAGGAAAATAAATGATCAATCCTCTAATTGAAACATATTCACATAGACACGATGCCTATAGGATTACATTGATTCATAAATACCTGTTCTTTGCAATATTCACATAGACACCATGCCTATAGGATTACATTGATTTGCAAATTCCTATTCTTTGCAATGTTCACGTAGATATCATGCCTATAGGAACATAATCAGACGCCTTTTCTGTTATTCTTATTACACTGTCACCCGCCTAGAAATCATGCATATAAGGATAAAGATAAAACCAATTATAATTGTCAATTGCTAGAAATCCTGCCTATAGGGTGTTCTATTAACGCTGCTAACCTTAGGTCTTCAAACAACTGCATAAATCCAGAATCATTTAGCAATTGTGTCTATAGGATCAATAACTTAGAACATGTGTCTCAATAATGAATATGCAATATCAGATTCACTAAGTCGTGCACCTATTTAGAAATCACGTCTATAAAATTACATTTTACATCTGATAGTGCTGCATGTATTAAAATCCAGAATCATGTAGAGATCATGCCTATAAGATTCAATAATTAGTTTAATATCTGCAACTGTCAAATGCTCAATGTGTTTGTGTGCATTCATTGTCAAAGTGTGCAGGCTAACTTGAGTCCTTAACTGCTTTTATATGAAGTCCAATTTCTTTTGCTTGTCAATTAGTTTTATCATTTTGAGCAGCCTAAGTCGAAGTCTAGAACTACCCAAATAGAGGTCCAAAGCCTCCTGGATCATAGGCATGGGATGGGTAGTGCACGCATGAGGTACAGTTTATAATCAACTAGTGCACTTTAGGTAACAACTTAAAGATAGTAATCGGGTAGGAGGAGATGATAGTCTGTGCCCGCTGAATAATATGAGTAACACTCCATCTTGAGGGAGTTACGAAGTGTTATTTATATTACACGGGGTGATCCTTTAGGCTAAAAAATTTAGGACCCCACCTTGTCTTTCAATCAATTATTTGTGTTTAATAATGAACTTCACAATTTTTTTGTTTTGATCGCATAGACTAATTCATATAATTGAGTTCGTCCTGGACACAGTTGTGGATCTCGAAGAGTACCTAACACCTTCTCTTCGAGGTAATCGAGCCCTTACCCGATCTTTGGTGATTCAAACTAGTCAAACAGAGTTATCTGCAAAAATAGGTGCCCTAAAGCATCTCAAACCCATTAGGTGGAGACTCTCTCTTTTAACACCCTTCCTTAAAAGAGTTGTCATGTGTCAAAATCCGATTTCACGAGAAAACGGGGCGCGACACCATGGCAACTCTGCTGGGGGTTTTTAGGCTCTTACCATGAGTGAACTTAGTCTATATAAATTAGTCTTCTCTGATACGCGTGTTTTTATTATTTTTGCTATTACATGAATATCCCACTCTCGTTTCCTTCTTATTTGCTACATGTACACCTTTTTCCCTATTTTTTCTATATTTGAACTCACATACAAATCTCTGCTAAATTTGGTCATAATATGTGCTTTCCTTTAGACATTTTTAAGAATTGCTACATCATGTATCTCTCCACCCTCACTCCCTTATCTACTTTATTACAATTTCCATATTGCGAACTAACTTCTTCATTGTTTTTCTTTCTTTTTATTTACGTTTCATTCAATACTGCATTTACTGTTTTCAACATGAAAAAATATTTGATAACGTGTTATTTTATATTTGCATAAAGCATGCTATGCATTATATATCACTCGTGTGTAATTAATACCACAGCGGAACTTGATGAGTGTCCGCGCTCTTCCTAAATCACCCTTTAAGGCTTATTTGCAGTAAAACTAGTCGATTAGTGGTGCAGTCGACGGTTCCGTGCCTTTCCCTCTCAAGTTGTCTGCTTGAGGGTACCGGTCTAGACTTTTCTAGAAACCCCACTCTAATATCAACTGTGCATGCATCATGTCCAAACCTTGTATGAGTTAGAATGATGTCCGCGTAGTAACTCGCTAAGACAAGCCTTGTCTAAAGTCCCCCGGGATTTCCATAGTCCCAAGGGACACAATCACAATCTGTGCATTATTTGGAGAAAACATGACAATATGTTGATCATTAACATGTAAATAGCCAAATCTTGAGGGGGAGAGGTCTAACTCTATTTGTTTTGCAAAAATGAGGCACGAAGTCCCTAGGTTCGGCATGGTTCGAAATATCCCACCTTTCCTGCTGGATTGGTGGGAAAATCTCGCACCAAGTGACAAAAACCATGTAAAGAGAGTCCTTGGGAATTTACCCTCTATGTTAGACATTCAGCCCAATAATGCATTAATCGAGGCTGCCACCATGTTCTGGGATGAGAAGAGAGCCATTTTCTTTTTTGGTAACATAGAAATGACTTCCCTTTTAGAATAAATAGGAGGTTTTGCTGGGCTCCAATGGGATAGCCCTGGTTTGTTGGTACCGGAAAACCGCACCCCTCGAGGTTTCTTGAAAATGATTGGTTTCAGGAAAAATGATGATTTAGTCTGTCTGAAGAAGTCTTACGTACCATTCAATTTCCTTTATGAGCGCTATGGGCACAGGAAGTCATACCGCCTTTACCATGATGAGTTTGCCATCACTTCTTTGGGTTGGACTCACCGCTAAGTTTTCGTATTCATTGTCTGTTTCTAGGGATGCTGGTATTTCCAATAGAAGGAGAAAGGATCCACACTCGCCTAGCTATGGTTACTAAGACTTTAATGGAGGGGATTGAGGGACAAACTTACACTATTGTCACTATTATTCTGGTTGATAGGTACCGGGCTTTAGACTGTTGCAAAAAGGGGTATAGGCACTGCGAGGGTTGTAATATGTTGCTGCATTATGGTTGTTGGAACACTTTCAGAGGGGAGAATACCATCAAGAATTTCTGTGATGACTGTGGAATGAACACATAACCTATCACCATCCGAAGAGAATGACTTTTATCCTAAACAGGTTTGCGCAATCAGAAAACGATGTGAGCATGGCACACTTCTTCAACAATCTGACTAATGACAAGGTACATTGGATATTCAAGTGGTTCCCTAGTAGTGAATTCAACATCAAGTCGATAGATACTCTTCATCTAGTTCTAATCTGATTGAGGGGGATCTATCCTTATGCTCCTATCAGAGTTATGAGGCAAGCTGGGAGAAAACAGGTTATACCACGAGTTTCCAAAATAGTTCAATACAAAGCAGACTTCCAGGGGAGCGCCATTCCATTCAAGTTCAAGGCACAACACATGTGGCATCAAAAGATCATTGTGGATAAAGATACCATCGAGCCAGATCAGTATCATACCGGCCATGTGCACTTCTATCCGTCATGGTTGGTAGATGATATAGAGGGGGATGTCAAGCCAGGAATTCTAAATAATAGGGTTGTAGACGACGCTGCTGAAGCACAAGTCAAATACATGATATTGCGCAATAGGGTTTTCGAGTCTGAAGCCAGGCATTTGGAACAACATAAAGTGGATATGGAAGCAATCAACGAGTGGAGAGAAATCACTACTAAGTTGATGAAAAGGTTGGAATATTTAGAGCAGGGGTTAATGGAGCTTGAAGGGAAGATGAGAAACAGGGTTGCGGGCTGTCAAAAACATGGATGGCAATGAAGGGGGGCTCTTATCAAGGGCTTATTTGCTGTTTGACATGCGCAACCTAGGGAATCTGGTTAGGAATTATGTTTTACTTGTTTTCTAGACTCGTTTTAGGCTTTGGTTGTAATAAGGCAAATGCCATTAGTGACTCTTTATAATTATCGTCGTTTTAGTAGAGAATTGGTTCATTTATCATATTAATGAAATGACGCAGTTATTGGCATCGGTTTTCTCCAAATTTATATGTCTCTTAGTCCTACCTCAGGCACAATGAGGTTCCTAAATTAGGACACAAATTTATAATTCAGCAATATGTGTTTAAATACCACAAATATCCTTTTAATACTCCTTACTTACTTGTTTACCTTTTTGTTTTTCTTTTTTTCTTTATTTGTTTATTCCCATCCCCTAAGGTTGGTTCGTGTATACTGGCATCATCAACATATCATATCAGATCCAGAGGTCCTCCACCTCCTCCTCCTCCAAGTGACCCTAAAAGCAAAGTAAAATCCAGAATGGATGATACGAGCAATATCAGGAAAGAAAATGTTATGCATGAAGAGAATGTCAAAACTTCGGATGGTCGAAGAATTCTAGCATAGAATGACTTGGTTTTATGGTTGTAACAGAAGATATTTGAGTTACAAAGGAACTTGATCAGGTCTGGAACTTGGCAAACCTTTCTCTTACCCTGAATGTCCCCGACGTCAACCAATAAAACATCAAAAACCCAGCACCTCCCCAAAACACACAAAACCAACAAAATCTTCCCGCACCTTACCAATATGCCACACCCTCTCAAAATCCTAATCCTCCACCAGTATCGAATCCTCCATAACATCATCATCATCCAACCCAGTATCCACAAACCACTACCTACCACACTCCTCAAAATTCACTACAACCTACCTCTGATCCCCAAAACTCAACCAACGACCACCACTATGCCCAAATTCGTGGAGTCCAGCAAAGCAACCCTATATATTTGGAAACCTTACCTCACACTCCACAACAGACCTTATACATACCCGAATTTGCCGAAAAGGACCTGCTCATCAAGAACATGGCAGAGGAGCTCAAGAAGCTTACTAGTCGAGCCCAAGGTGTTGAAGGTGGTAAAGGCATCGAAGGTTTGAATTATGAAGATTTGTGTATCCAGCCGGACATAGAACTACCAGAGGGTTACAAACCTCCTAAATTCGAAATGTTCGACGGAACAGGTGATCTGAAGGTAAATTTGAGAACATATTGTGACAAGCTCAGGGTTGGTAAAAATGAAAGAATCCGCATGAATCTGTTCATGAGGAGCCTCTCGGGAGATGCCTTGTCCTGGTACATCAGTCAAAACCTGAAGAAATGGGTTAATTAGGTGAGCATGGCATCAGATTTCATGGATCGCTTCAGGTTTAATACAAAAAATATGCCAGACATCTTCTACATTCAGAATCATAAGAAGAAGCCAACAAAAACTTTCCGCGAGTACGCTACTCGATGGAGATAGAAGCTATAAAAGTAAGGCCAGCACTGGAAGAAGAACAGACGAATAAGTTCTTCATAAGAGCTCAAGATCCACAATACTATGAAACGTTGATGGTTATTGAAAACCATAAGTTCTCTGATATTATCAAACTGGGATAAAGAATAGAGGAAGGAATCAAAAGCGGAATGGTGACAAATTTGAGGCACTCCAGGCTACAAATAAAGCCTTGCAGTTAGGAGGTATATCTAAAAAGAAAGAAGTTGGTGCAGTAATGGTAGCCCAAGGTCCGAAATCTCCTCTTACATACCAAACCCCTCCACCCACATATCAGCTTTCACCTCCCAGATACCAACAACCCACCGCCACCTACCATACTTATAACACACAACCAGCATTTTACCATTCACCACCACCAGCCTGCCAAAACTACCAAAAACCCAGACCAAATTTCGACCGTAGACCACCCAAATGAAATAAAGAAAAGAAAACTTCAAATGAATGTGATATAGGTATGAATATGGTCCAATATATAGACGATGTTTTTGAACTTGTCATGATTTTTTATTTAGATGTTATATGTTTGTATACGGGTAAAACCGGGCTCATGGTACACCTCTGTCTCCGATAGGATAAACCGATCTCGACACATGAAGACGAGGGACCAAAATTGAGGCAGAGGTCCCATCGAGTTAGAGACCGAGGGCATGACGCCCGCCCTCGAGAATATCAAGGTCATGATATGGGATTGGTCTGAACGCCAAAAGACTGCAAAAAACATTGTGAGGCAATCAAACACGACCAACAGATTGCTGAAATATTTGCGATCGGCTAGGTATCACGGCATGGATCTCCGCACGTATCAATGAAGAACTGACAATTATTTAAACAGAAGATTTTTTACCTTTACAGAATTGTACCTAAAGTAGGATTCCCCTAATATATAAAAGAGGGATCTGATAATTTATTAAGTACATTGTAACACACACATACCAAAGAAATATACTATTTTTTTTGTTCTTATTCTTGTCCATCAATGCTGGTCTGATTGTCGGTTCCTTTAAAACATTTGAAACATTTGCAAGCACCTACGTAAATCATTCGAGCATCGAATCATTGGTTCGAAAGGTAATCAAAGCCAACTACTACTAGATCAACATGGAAAAGGACGCGAAGGAGTTCATGCGAAAGTGCGACGGATGTCAGAGGCATGCTCCGATGATTCATCAGCCCAGGGAGCTACTGTATTTGGTCTTGTCACCTGGCCATTCATGAAGTGGGGAATGAACATCGTTGGCTTCCTACCCTGGGCATCCCGTAAGGCCCAATTTATATAATTTATAACTGACTATTTTTCCAAATGAGTGGAAGCCCAGGCATCTGAGAGTCATGGAGAAGGAAGTTATTGATTTCATTTGGGACCACATAATATGCCGGTTCAGAATGCAAGTCGAGATCGTGCACAACAATGTGAAGTAGTTCATCGCCAGCAAAGTGAACAAGTTTTTCGAGGAACGTAGGATCAAAAGGATCCTATCAATACCCTATCACCCTAGTGGGAACGGGCAAGCCGAGTCCACGAACAAAACCATAATCCAAAACCTCAAAAAGAAGTTGATCGACGCCAAAGGAAAATGGAAAGAAATTTTGTCCAAAGTCCTACATACCGTACAACTTCAAAGTTTAGTACTAGGTCCACCCCATTCTCATTGGTCTATAGCGCCGAAGGCTAATATCGATTGAAGTAGTCAGGTTCCAATATGCTAACTTGATAGAATCTAAGGATCCACCAAACTATATAGAGAATCGGGTTGTCTATCAGTTCCCACCGTAAGCAACAGACTATTAAACCTAACAGTATAGGAAACCAGGTTCTCTATTTGTTTCCACAGTGAATTGGTAGTACATAAAGAACACAAAGGAATTTTAAGTGGAAAACTTCCAGCTCAATGAGATTAAAAACCACGACCTACCCTTGTAGGATTTCAACTTCACTACTGAGCAATCTTTAGATTATAACCTATTGTAACCTAGGAATTAGCCTCTTAATCCCTCACTAGCTTGTAATTACACTATTACAAGCCACTTTGTAATAACTCTGTTACAAAGACTTAATCACTCACTAACTTGTAACAACAATATTACAAAGACTTCACAACTCGACTAACTCTAGCCAAGACACAAACACAAGGGCTTCTGATTTATAAAGGGTTTCCTACACAATGCTTCTAACTAAGTTAAGTAGGAATTACAAGTGATGAACAAAATAACAAAGACTCAGCAAACCTAAGGGCTTAAGATATCTTCAATCTTTGGATCTAGTCCTTGAGGTTGCAGTAGCTTTGTTCTTGAGAGATAAGGTGGCTAGCACTTTAGAGAATATTTTCTTTTGATTTGCAAGTGTTCAAGTGATTGTTTTACCTTCCTTGATATTAATAATACATGTGTGACATCACTTACAATGATGTAAGCAAGGTAGGTAAAAAGCCTTCCACAGAAATTTAACTGCTGCACTATTCCTGTATGTTGCATGTGTAGGCAGCAACTTTGTTGCTGGAGAGTTAACTTTGTACAGTCACCTCGAGAACCGGTAGGGATGACCTGTTCCCTTAGCTGTTCCTTCAGCTCTGAAGAGTTGAGCCATATCCCAAACTGGATCCCAACCTGAAACTTTGTGATCTTAAGGTCTTGAGAATGTTTATAGCTATAGAGTTGACTATACAACGACCAAGGGAACTGATCCATATCTATTCCCTCTGTTGTTTCATATTTGTTCCCTTTGCTGTTACCTTATCTGATTTTATTGAGAATTGAACCGGACATCCGACTGGTTACTCTGAATGCAAGAGAACTAATTGTATCAGGTTCCTTATCTGGTTCTCTCATGAAGTTTGTCAACTTTACAGCTAGGAGAATTGACTTGTACAGTCACCTCGGGGACAGGTAGGGACCTGTTCCCTCAGCTACTCCTCAACTCTGTTGTTTTGAAACATATCCCAAGCTGGAACCTTTCTATCTTAAGATCTTGAGAATGTGTAACATGTTCCTTATATGGTTCTCTCATAAAGTTTGTCAAATCATCAAAACAAAATATGCATAACTTATCAATTTTCCCTTTTTTGATGTTGATAAATTTAGAATTTATATTCCCCCCAAGAACCAGATCTTCACATTGTTCTCCCTGCGAATCAGCCATATTTTCACAACTGGTTCCTCGAGATTGTTTGTCGAATCATCAAAACAAAAGACGCATAACTTATCAATTTCCTCCATTTTGATGATGACAAACCCAAAATTGATATTGCCTTTGAGAACCAGATTCCTCACATGTTCCGATGCGGATCAGACCTATAATCAACATGTTATCAGCAACATTCCCCTTGTGAAGCAGAGCTATCTTTCATGCACAACACAGAATATCAATTCGTTTCTATTCCTCCCCCTACTGACACCTATGTAACTGCCCCCTTTTGGCATCATCGAAAAGTATAACAGAAGAAGAACAACCAAAATAAGTTTAGCAACATTAAGTCATGCCACTTGGGCAACACCGAATAAATAATAAAAAGAACAACAAGTGAATGTCATTACCCAAAATAGAGTGATTTCCCATAGTAGAGTAATTATAACGAAAGCACAGTAGTTTCAACAATAAAGAATATGACAATTTAAAAAACTAAAGTACCAATGTCATCAAGCATAGGGATCAAAAGAAGATAGGAATTCGAGGGAATTTGGAAGGAGTGAAAGACATGGATCACCGGGCAGGATGAAAAGTAAAGGGATAAGGCCTTGATGAGCTTGATAATTCGTTCATTCACAATCATTTGATCAATGATCATCTGCTCTCTCAGTTCCTTCACATGTTTCCTCAATCTTTCATTCTCACCCTTCAACTTAGCATTCTGTTCCACTAAGGGTCCACGGGGACCTGGTTCTCTACCTATCGAAGCAGGCTCAACCATAAATCAGATCACCAAGAATCTCCCCAAGCTTCTCCTCATCAAGAACAAACTCAGTCCCATGCACACATAGTATCAGAGTAGCACATACAACATAGAAGTTTTTACTTCTTCTTCATAAACGTTGGGACTTAGAGGAACAAAGAGGTGATTCTATTCTTGGAACTCAACAATGTCAAGAAGTTCCTCCAGTTTTCAGTAATATTATAGTCAACACTCTACCTAACAGCACTTTTTGAGAAATCAGAGTTTTCTACCTCTCTAAACCCGATAACTCAACCTTTTGCTTCTGTAAGGAACCAGGTTCCTCACTCACACTACCCTTTCTTTCCCTAAGCGGCCATGTCTCCTTCTTCTTCTTCTTCTCAATCTATTCACCTTTATCATCTACTGCATTTTTCTCAGCCAACTTTCTCTTCTCCATTTTTTTAAATTCTTTTTCACAAATGGAGATTTTTCCACTTCATTGTCTCTTCCACAATCACCACATCAGTAGGTCAGACCACTTTATCATCATTTAGCCTACTTTTCTCAATCCTTTTTACTAGATCAGAGGTTCTTTTAAGCACAGAACCTAAGAGAAAAAGATCATGATCAGAATTGACATCCTAAGAAGGATTTGAGGGACCAGGTCTCTCATTTGGTTCCCCCATTTTTTCGGCACATTCACCAATTCCTCCATCCTTCAAGGCTTCTACAAACCCAACATCAATTTTAGCGTTACTTTCTAGAATATTAGATCTACCCCATTCCTTTTCAGTTAAAGTCCCATCAAAATATACCTAAGACTTCTTGGGTTTCAATTCAGATGGAGTTAGGATTTTGGAAGGTGACAGAGTTGGATTCACTTCTGGCATATTTGGAGAGAAGGATTCTTTTTGAGATAAGGTTGATTTGGTTTTGAAGAAAAAAATCAGCTTTGGTTGGGTGTGAGAGAAGGAAATGTTTTTTCGGGGCAACAGGTCAATTCAGAAAAGGTTTAATATCTTGGACTTCAAAAATTTGGAGAGAGATGAGAATAAATTAATGACATTACACTTCAGTAGTTTAAAAAGGCATATAAGTATTGAAGAGGCTACTAACCTGAGTCACAGGAACCAGGTTCCTTAATGATTTTTGAAAATTTGAGCAAAAACTCCCAAAAGGGAAGTGTCACTCTTACTTGTTTTGTCCTAAAACTGCCATGTATGTATACCAGTAATAGTATATATTTGAGTTAGATGTCTCCAAAAAATACTTTTTAGCATTGTACCTTTCCTTCTTAACATAGCCAATCATCATGGGACCAAGTCCTTCGTTAAGCTTGATCAACCCCAACTCCAGACGATTTCTTTCAAAGTATTCACTGTTCAGCGCCTTAGTGAAGATGTCTACTACTTGGTCCTCCGTCTTCCAGTACTTCATACAAATCAGAACCTTTCCAACATTATCCCTCAAAAAGTGATATCGCGCATCAATGTGCTTTGCCCTCTTGTGTTGTACCGGGTTCAAGCTATAAATACACCAATGTCTTCAAGATGTTGCTTGATATGTAGTATTTGAGCACAACAAGAAGTAGCAACCACGTATTCAGCTTCAGCATTAGAAAGAGCCACACAGTTTGTTTCTTTGTACCCCATGTGTAACGACCCGGCCTGTCGTTTTACGAGTTATAGCGTTATTTACCCTATCTATGATTCTTTATGTATTGTTCAGTTGTGTTGAGTTGTATCAAGTTGGTAGGTTTGAGTTCGAAGTAGTTTTGGAGTGAAATGAACACTTAGTCTCTTATTTAGAAAGTTAAGTTAGAAAAAGTCAATCGGAAGTTGACTTATGAGTTCAGATTTGGATTTTTCTGATTCAATTAGCTTCGTTTGGTAATTTTAGACTTAGGAGTGTGTCCGAAATATAATTTGGAGGTCCGTGGTAGAATTAGGCTTGAATTGGCGAAAGTTGGAAGTTTAGAAATTCTTAGGCTTGAATTCGAGGTCGATTTGGTGTTTTAGTGTTATTTTGGGTGTTCTGGAGGTTCGACTAAGTTCGGGTAGTGATATATGACTTATTAAAATTATTAGTTGAGTTTCCGTAGGCCTCGGGTGAGTTTTGGATAGGTTTGAGTGTGTTAAGCTTGTTTTTCTTATGTTTCGACGCCGTTTCTTCAAGTATAAATGATATCATATTGAACAAATGAGCTCCGGTTTCATTTTTGATTGAAGCATTAGATCTGTATCATAATTATGGACCCGTATAAAAAAGAATCATCGAATTTGGATATTGTATGAGGATTTTATGGTTATTTTACTAAGAATTAGGTTGCCATATTTTTTTCAGTTTAATTACGAAATTGCCACTAGCAACGTATTTAAAAATCTACACTATTTGCAAATATTAAAACCTACATATCTCATTTATTATAAGGTCAAATTGAGTGATTCAAAAGCCTAACTTGATTAGAATTTTACAAGGAATACATTGGAGTCATAAAATACGAGTTTCGGAATTGTTTGGCATGAGAAATGAGGCAGAATAACTGGTAGAAAAATATATAAAACTAGGGTTTGTTCTTTCGGTCATATTTTGAGTTGGGGAGCTCGAATTTGGGCAATTTTGGAGGCGATTTTCACCATATGGATTGGGATAAGTTTTCTCTACTCGGTTTTGATTATAATTCATGAATCCATTGTCGTTTTTGGAATTTGATTGATGATTTCAAAATGAAATTGAGGGAGTTACGGTTTGAATTTTGGAGAGTTTTAGGCAGGGATTTGAGGGACCAAACGGAGTCCGATTTTGTTAAATTTTATATGGTTAGACTCAAGAGAGGACGAGGGTGTTGATTCTTCCATTGTTGACTGGTTTTGAGACGCCGGGGGTTAGGTTTTGGCCGGTTTTGGATTTTTGGCCTATTTTTGTAATTTTTATTGTGGAATTCGATTCTTTAGACTATGTTGATAGTAGTATTCTAATTATGGCTAGATTCAGTGCTTTTAGATACCGAGTCCAGAGACGAGGGCATCCCAGAGTAGGGTTTTACGCGATTGAGGTAAGTAACAGTTTTAACTCTGGCTTTGAGGGTATAAACCCGGAGAAAATTGATATCATGTGATTGTTTGGTGGTGATACCCATGATAGGTGACGGGCATATGGGTGTGCACCACGAGGGATTGAGACTTGGTCCGTCCCGTGAGGCTGTGAGGCCTAATGGCTATTATATTTGGTTATGTGTTTACTTGTTGTTGAACTTGTTTGCCTTCATGTTAGAGATAATGCTTAGGCTTTATTCATGTTCACGTTATTTTTACTTAGTCATAGAATTTATTTTACATGTTTACCTCAGTCTTTATAATTTACTAATATGTTGTGATACTTGATGTGGGTTGTGTCCCCTTATTTGTTGATGATAGTAAGGCTAGTGAGGTATATGATTGAGTAAGACTGAGGGCCTGGTTGTGAGGATATTAATACCATAGCGCGTGAGTTGTCCGCGTAGCACGTGAGTTAACCGTGCGGGTCCAGGTATTTATACCATAGCGCGTGAGTTGTCCGCGTAGCACGTGAGTTGACCGTGCAGATACAGGTATTGATATGATGGCTTGGTTGTGTGAGTTGTCCGCGTAGCATGTGAGTTAACCGTGCGGGTTCAGGTATTGATACCATAGCGCATGAGTTGTCCGCGTAGCGCGTGAGTTGACCGTGCGGATCCAGGTATTGATATAATGGCACGTGAGTTGTCCGTGCTTAGCGCTTGGGCTTTGAAAGCCCCTACGGAGTCTGTATACACCCCCACTGAGCGCAGAGTGTTGAGTGTATTGAGTGTTGAGTGTTGAGTGTTGAGTGTGGAGTGCTGAGTGCGAGTGTTGAGTGATGGAGTGATATTGTTGTGAGGTTGCATTTACGTTTGTTGTTGCTGCACTTACCTGTTAGTTTCTTTGTGGCATTTATTGGTTTTATGGAATTTACCTATTTATTTATGTTTATTATAAATTGTGAAAATAAATAATTGGACTGTTTTGATTAGCTCATCACTACTACTCAGTTCCTTAGTTATTTCTGTTACTACTGAGGTGGTTGTACTCATACTACACCCTGCACTTTATGTGCAGATCCAGGTGAGTTAGAGCGCGGCGATCGTTGAGTTCTGGCCAGCTATCTGTGGAGATTGCAAGGTAGCTGCTAGTGTCCGCAGGACCTTGTTACTCCTTTTATAATTTCTTCTTTTGGACAGTTAGACACTTTATATATCTTAGTTTATAGGTTTAGACGCTCATGACTTAGTGACACCCCGATATTTGGGACTCGTTTTCGTATTTTATATTATTTATATTTAGAGTTGGTTTAGTTTATCAGGAAATAAATTATTGAAAATATTTTATTAAATTTTTATAATCAAATTAGTAGTAATATTTTGGGAATAGGCTTGCCTTGTAACACGATAGGCGCCATCACGACCATGGTTAGATTTTGGGTCGTGACACCATAAGATCAAGCATGACCCAGAAAATATACCGTTCCAGATGTGCTTTTTCTATCCACCAGATATTCAACATAATCAGCATCACCATATCTAACCATGTTAAAAGAATCTCCTAAAAATAGACAAGGACCGTGTCCTGCGCTCCCTTAGGATACCTCAAAGTTCCCTTGGAACCTTCAAGTGAGAGTGTTTTGGGCCAGGTTCCAGTCACTATTCTGTATGAAGGCCTAGGGACCAGGTGCCACACTTGGTTCCTCTCAACTGATGGAGTTCTTCTTGCATAGCATCTATCCAGTTAGCATATTTCAATGCTTATTTGATGTTCTTAGGCTCGATTTGAGACAAGAACGTTGAGAGGGAAAACATGTTAGTTGCCTTAGAACTAGGTTGAATACCAGAGTCCAAGGATGTGATCACATTTTGAAGGGATGTGAACTCTTTTGCTTCTAGTTGGATACTTGAACTTCAGAATTTGAAGGACCAGGTTCCTCCATATATGAATCATCTTTGATATCAACAAAATTATGACTTCCACTCTTTTGTTCTGCATCAGGAGTACCTAATGCAGCATTAACAACCCTATGTTCAGCTTAAGTTGAGGTGATAGAGGGACCAAGTTCCTCTGTGCCTTTTGGAGATTCTACTGCATCTCCTTCATCGCTCTGCTTGACTTGACTCATCAATCAGTCTTTCCATTTGCAATATCTATAGATTCACCAGAAGCATTTGTGAATTCTACATCTTCATCTTCTTTGTTATGTGACCCTTTGCCACCATTGTTGAGAACAAAACATTTTGCATCCAAAGTATCGGGTAAGTCAGCTTGGCTTTTCTCTTATTAGGTAGTTCATAGAGAGACTTCTCGAGAAGGGACGTGATCATGCACTTGTTAATCAAGTAGCGGGCAGTGTTGACTGCTTCAGCCCATGAACAAGGTCCTCCATAACCAACTTGTTCAACAAATAAAAACTCACACGCCCAGTCATCTTCGCCATAACTCATCATCATCATCAATGACACTTATGCATGTTAGATCACCATCATGCAGAGACTTAAAATCAGCAACATAAACATTCTTGTATCTTTTGGCCACAAGCACCACCTCACGAGTCACAAGATTTATGACTGTGCATATCTTGGACAAGAAGTCCACTTTATTTCCCTTGTCACATATCTGAGAAACACTCAAGCTGTACTTCAGGCCATTGACATAGTACACGTTCTCAATTGAGTGAATGAGTGACTTCCCAATCCTTACAACTCCTAGAGTGTACCCATTTTAGTTATTTCCAAAGGGTACACTCTCTCCTTGCAGGGCCTTAAGTGAAAGGAAATTATTTGTACTTCCAGTCATATACTTTGAGCAGCCACTATCCATGTATCATTGTAGGCTACTCCCTTTCACTGTTCCCTGCACAAGAAGTTTGGGTCCCTTGTAATGAGGAAAGGGGTGAATTAGGGCTCTTTTCGTCCAATCAGGCATTATACATTTTTTATGTGAAGGACCAGGTTCCCTAACAGTAGTTACTTTTTTAGCAAAGACTATTTTTCTGTTGAGATTGGAATCTGGCCTTACAAGTTTCCTTAAACTACCCAGTATTGCCACGGTGAGTGCAAAACCAATTGTCAAGTATAGTAATGTACTTGCTAAAGGGTTGTAGGGATTATTTTTCCTTTGGAATCCGATTCCCTGCATGTTTCCCCGATTGTTGGTGTACATGGTAGTGATAACATCAGAGGACCAGGTCCACTTAAGTGATTTTTCAAGATCACTCTTCACTCTTTCTAGTTCTTCCTTAAGTTGTTTGTTTTACTCAAGCTCAACACACAGACTAGACTTCACTAAATTTAACTCACTTTCAAGCTTAATGTGTGCCTCACTTGCAACTTCCTTTCCATTTTGAGAATCTTTAGGCCTACTTTCCATTTTAAGTTCCCCAATTATTTCCTTTAGGTCTACAACTACCACTAATAGGTCATCTCTTTCATGCTCAATGTTAGCATTACTATCAGGTAAAACCTCTTTTTCTTTCTTCAGACTCTCAATGCTTTCCTCTAAGTCTACCACCACAACTATTAGATCTTGTCTCGATTGTTTTGCTTCTCCTAGTTCCACAGTTAAGGCATCTTTATCATTTATAAAACTATGATACGCATCAATGAAAACATTTGCCAAAGACATAAGTTTTTTCGGAGAATAATACTTTAGATTTCTGTGAACATCTAAGAAGTTTACCTCACCATCATCATCTTCTTCATCCTTATCAAATTTTGCCATCAATACAAATATGAAATCATATTTTGTAGCTTTGCTTTCAACGGCCATCATGGATGTGTCTACCTGTTCATCATCACCCTCAGATTCAATAGAGGAATCTTCCCAGGCATCCAGCGCTTGCTTTACAATATTATCAGCGAACTCTCTTCTCTTGAACCTTTTATCGGGGACCGGCTTCCTCTTAACCATCTTGTCAGCATTGTGTTTTTAATGGTCCTGACTGTGGAGAGCACAATCTTTGATGAAATGTCCTAGCTTTCTGGACTTGTGACAATAATCGTATCCTTTATTGTTTCTGCTAGAGCTTCCCTTCTTGGGAAGGCCTCCATTTCTACGAACCATTTTCTGAAATCTTGGTGGTCTGTTGCTTGGTTGACATTCCTCGAAGTTTGGTGGAGCAGCCATGTAGATCATTTCTAGGTGTTAACCTTCTAGAAAGAACCCGCTCTGATACCAATTGATAGAATTTAAGGGTCCACCGAACTGTTTAGAGAACTAAGTTCTCTATCAGTTCCCATCGTAAGCAACAGACTATAAAACCAAACAGTATAGGGAACCAGGTTATCTATTCGTTCCCACAATAAATCGACAGCAAAATAAAGAACACAGTGGAATTTTCCGTAGAGAACTCCCAGCTCAAGGGGATTTAAAACAACGACCTACCTTTGTAGGATTTCAACTTCACTACAAAGCAATCTTTAGATTACAACCTATTGTAACCTAGGAATTAACCTCTTAATCCCTCACTAACTTGTAACTACACTATTACAAGCCACTTTGTAATAACTATATTACAAAGACTTAATCACTTACTAACTTGTAACAACACTATAACTAGGGGTGTTCATGGTTCGGTTTGGATCGTTTTTTCCCTAAAAAGAAACCAAACCAAGTAAGTCGGTTTTTCAAATATTAGAACCAAACCAAACTAATTAAGTCGGTTTTTCTCGATTCGATTTATGTTGGTTTTTTGATTTTTCGGTTATTTGTCGGTTTTTCTTAAATATAAGACATACACTACCAAACACATATTCCGGCGACCACATTTTCAATGTAACATTATCAAATCAATTCCCCTTTGAGAAATCTATTATTTACCAAGATATATTGATGATAATTGAATCAAATAGTGATGGATTATTTAAGGACTCAATTGAAAATATATTATTTTTAACACGAAATTGATTCTTGCACTAAACAAAAAAAATGCCAATCAAACTATAATGTAAAGGTAAAGAACTATATTAAAAGTGCAAATTATTAACATTTACCATAAACTTTTTGAAACTTTGTATAACAATATATATATATATATATATATATATATATATATATATATATATATATATATATAGGTGTAATAATAAATTTGAAATAGCTACTCCTATAGTCGGTTTGGATCGATTTTTTTCTGGTTAAAATCAAAACCAAATCATAATTGATCGGTTTTTAAAATTCAAAACCAAAATCAAACCAAACCAAAAAGTATCGATTTTTTTGGTTGGTTTGGTTTGGTTCAATTTTTTGGGTTTTTATGAACATCCCTAACTATAACAAGACACTTTGTACAAATTCTATTACAACGACTTCACAACTCGACTAACTCTAGCCAAGACACTAACACAAGGGTTTATGATTTACAACGGGTTTCCTACACAATGCTTCTAACTAAGTTAAGTAGGAATTACAAGTGAAGAACAAAATAACAAAGACTCAACAAACCTAAGGACTTAATGTATCTTAAAACTTTGGATCTGGTCCTTGAGGTTGCAGTAGCTTTGTTCTTGAGAGATGTGGTGGCTAGCACTTGAGAGAATATTTTCTTTTGATTTTCAAGCGTTCAAGTGATTTTTTTACCTTTCTTGATGTTAATAATACATGTATGACATCACTTACAATGATGTAAGCAAGGTAGGTAAAAAGCTTTCCATGGAAAGTTAACTTTTGCACTGTTCCTGTATTGTAGCATGTGCAGACAACAACTTTCCAGCTGGAGAGTTGACTTCGTACAATCACCTCGGGAACTGGAAGGGACCTGTTCCCTCAGCTGTTCCTTCGACTCTGAAGAGTTGAGCTATATCCCAAACTGGATCCCAATCTGGAACCTTGTGATCTTAAGGTCTTGAGAATGTTTAAAGCCGTAGAGTTGACTATACGACGACCAGGGGAATTGATGCATATCTGTTCCCTCTATTGTTCCATATTTGTTCCCTCTCCCGTTCCTTTATCTGATTTCGTTCAGAATTGAACCAGACATCTGACTAGTTACTCTGAACGCAAGAAAACTAATTGTATCGGGTTCCTTATTTGGTTCTCTCATGAAGTTTGTCAACTTTACAACTGGGAGAGTTGACTAGTACAGTCAACTCGGGAACTGGTAGGACATGTTCCCTCAGTTGTTCCTTCAACTCAGGAGATTTGAAACATATCCCAAACTAGAACCTTTCGATCTTAAGATCTTGAGAATGTGTAATATGTATCTTACCTGGTTTTCTCATGAAGTTTGTCAAATCATCAAAATAAAAGATGCATAACTTATTAGACCGAAAAGTCAAACAACGAGGCCATGAGTACGAGCGTGGAACTGTTGGATGAGAGGTGCGAGGCCGCCTTCGTCCGGTTGGCTGGCAAAAAAATCGGGTCGAAAGATATTACAATTGGAGAGCCAACATCTGACATTTCAACGTCGGGGACTTGGTGTTAAGAAAGGTGACACTAAGCAACCGAAACTCAAACGAAGGGAAACTGGGGCCAAATTGGCAAGGTCTATATCGAATTATTGAGATCACCAGCAAAGGATCATACAAACTCAAAACAATAAAAGATAAGAGGTAACCAAACAACTAGAACGTAACCTACTTAAAACAATACTACTTCTAAGGTACGACCCCATTCATTACTTTTCTTTACATATATTATGAATTGGGCTAACGCTTGCAGGTAACAACCAAGAAATTATGCGAGTCTCAGGCATAAAAGTACGCGTTGAACTCTTTTTCCCTTGAACCAATTTTGTCCCAAATGAGTTTTCCGGCAAGGTTTTAACGAGACAACAGTGAACTATGCTAACATAGAATTGGAGGCTGGTTATGAACCAAAGTCGAGGATCATGTCAATAGTATCCAAGCCCTCTCTATGATCAGCCTCGAATACTAGGGATAATCATCCTCGAATAATGGTTTTAGCAAGGAAAGAAACTTTGTGCTCAAACAATTTAGGCTCGGTGGATAAGATTTATTGTAAGGGCCAAATGGTCAAATAAACCATGCCCACATAGACCACCTAAGCCATAACATGAAACTTGTACACATTTACAATCTTGTATGTTGCGCACAAAAACGAAAGAAAGTTTCTACCTTGCGGATACATATTTTGTATCCTAAAAACTACTACATTTTGTTCCTTAAGGACATCGAGCCCAAGGGCCACCTCTGTCCATATCCAAGAGATCACACGCGTACGGCTCGTATTGTCCAAACTCGAGGGCATAGGAACCTATTAGGCAGTGCCTGAACCTTAAAGGCTATGGCCATCCCCACACGGGGACTGTAGTCCTAGGTAAGCCCGGATGGCTCGAATATCGAAACCTGGGGTAATAAGCCTATTGGGCAGTACCCAAACTTAAAAGTCTATGGCCATACTAAAAATGGCTCAAAGATGTCCGAAACTCATAGCCAAAACATAAGGCCTTTAAAAATTTTCAAACCGGTTCATAGGCTACCCTCATCAAAATTATAATCTAAAAAATTCTAAGTAAGCACTTCTGGGAAAGCTTCTAGTCATAACAAGTCCCCATGAGCCTTAAGCAAAATTACATCAAGAATGAGCCTTGTTCGAACCTTCGAAAAAGACCTTATTATTATTACGTGCTAAGGCATTCGAAATCGTTCCAATCGTAAAGAAAAAGCAAAAAAGAAACAAGCTTGAAAAATGTCGAAGGGAAAAAAAGGAAGAGCCTTGTATATAAACATATAAAGATCTTTACAAAGGCCAAACGGCCTCAAAAAAAATACAAAAGTACAAAAATGAAGAAAAATCTACAAGGCACCTAAGCCTGATCTTTACCGGAGCCTGCCTCATCACCAGGACCATCGGGGTCTTCTCTGCCCTCGGACCCACCAAAATCTCGGAGTCTTCCTCATCCTCGGGTTATGCAAACTTCTTGGCCTTGGCTTCGAGCCTCCTAAAATTTTCAATCTCGGTCGATAGGTCAAAACCCTAGGCATGAACTTCCTTGAGAGCCTCCCTGCGGGACTGCCACTTCATGTATTCGACGATATCTTTTAGGCGGTCTTGGGATGCCTCAGCATCAGCTTTGTACTAGGCCACCATCTCTTTGACATCGGCCCTGGTTATTTCCGCCACTGACTTGGCTACTTTAAGCTCTTTGGCAAAGGTTACCCGTTCGGCAACAATCGAGCCCAGTTGAGATTAGAGGTCTTCGATTTTCTATGACCGGGCCTCAGCTTTCTCCCTCGCTGCTTGAAGTTGGGCCTCTACCAAGGCTAGCTACTCCCAAGTAGTCTCCTTTTTCGAGTCTAAATGACATCTTGCCTTTCCCCTCTTCGGCCTCGGCCTTGATTGCATCCATTTCAGATCGGAGTTGGTCGATCCGGTCAAGATTCTGTTGGACCTGCGGGTTTGATCGTTAGTCTCCATGTCTAGCTTGGCATCACTAACTTCAAAGACTTTTACTTGTTCCACTAGGTTGGCATGTTCCTTTTGATCCGCGTCCAACTCGGCTTGCAGTTTCTTGACCTCTCTTTTGCGTTGCTCGCTGAGAAGCTTATACGTGTCCCACTTCTCAGCAAGTTGTTTGACTTTGACCTCGAGTTGGCTAAGCTCATTCGGTATCGGAGAAAGTTTTCATGGTGAAGCATCGAGGCCTGGAAAATAAGGAAAGGGAAAGGCATTAGAGTCCTCAAAAAATTGAATCTGAAGATAAAAGAATATGATAATGCCTTACCGGGTTCAGCGCCTGTTGAGCTTCGTTGAACAAGCATGGCGCATCCACCTCATTCATCTTTGCCTAGTCTTCTTTTGTTACCAGGCACCAGAGGTGGCTAGCTATCCCAACATGGGTGGAAAGAATCGAGCATCCTCCAGGATGGTAATAACGACATATCGCTTCCGACCAAGATCCGCACTCGGGGCGAGGAACCGATTGACGAACCTCGAGCTCGAGTTCGTCCCACCAACCTCTAATGACGAACTTTTCTTTGGCACCTCTAAATCGCCTAACCGGAGAAGTACTCCAGGGCGGTTGAGTCTACGCCATCAAAAAAGCACCAGAGGGGATCATCTGTTCCGTGAGCCCCTTTATTGGATTGCTCTTTCCTCGCTCGGTTTTTATCGAACATGGACTCTATGAATGAGGGTGATCCAGAAATGTCTATAACACCGGGTAAGGTGGAGCCGACGTGTAAGGCCCCATAAAATCCCTACTCGAAAACTCGGATTCCGTGGTGCCAAGTTAGGAGCATGTGTTAGAAATTCATACGCGGATCTTTTTGGATTAAATAGTGCATTAAAAACTCAAGAATAAGTTTCCAGAAAAATACAAGAAATGCGGTCCAAAATGCGGTCGCATAGTAGAAATGCGGACCGCATATCTACCGCAAAGTGAGTCAGAGTGTTGGTTAAAATTGAAGTCAGTTATGCAGTCCAGAATGCAGTCGCATAATAGAAATACGGACCGCATAGTCGTCGCACTTTCTTCTTTGAATTTTGTGAGTGTCAGTTCTGCGGTGCACTTTGCGACCGCATAACGTGAATGCAGACCGCATTATTACCGCAGACTGAGTCAGAACGTATGGTTTTTGGGAGGCATTTTGTGGTCCATTATGTGGACCGCATGTTCATTATGCGATCGCATATTTTACTCGGGGCTCCAATTTTATAATTTTTAACCCGACTTCCTTATCGATATATTCAACATTTAGGCTCATTCTAAGCCTATTTTCTGAGATTGTTAGAGAGAGAAAGAGGGTCTTAGAGGTGGAAGGTGCCCCCCCATCAATTCTCCTTAGAATCTTGCTATATCCTTGAAACTAATCAAGTGAAGGCTCCTGAATGTTCATCTCGAGAGGTAAGGCTCCATCACCTCAGCTCATGTTTCTATACTTAGCCATATGGGGTCATTAGGGAAGTAATTCATGGGTATGAGAATGAATCTCTTGCATGCATACCACCATAGAGTATTGGAAAGTAGTAAAATTAAAAAGGAAGCAATTGGGGATACAAAATGATAGAAATTCCTCACAAAAAGGGGCCTAAGGTCATAATGCACCTTTAGTGTTTGACGATATGCTCAAACCAAGCTAGAACTTCATTTTCGTCTCTAATTCTCAATTTAATTTGAAATTCTTGCTCAATAGATCGAAGCGCTAAGAGTTCCGAAAATTTGTAAAAGAGTAAGGAAAAGCTTTATTGAGGTATGTATGGCTAAAACCCTTTTTTATTACAAATTGAGCTCCGTTGTCATCTCGAAAGTATGGTAAGAGTTAAACTGGCTAGAGTATTGGCTGTCATTACGCATTAATTGAATTGCATATAACCATACATATTCGTGAAGGATGTGCCTCAATGTGAATAATGCACAAATCTTGATAATTGAGAATGATGAAAAGTATAATTATGTGTTGAATTACTTGGGCTATAAGCCGACATTGAAACAAGGAACTATTCATGCTAGCTATGTGCTTATTTACCTGTGATTTTTAACTTGAATTATCCTTGATATGTGTGGGATAGATATTTGAAGGTGTTGACTGATGAGGATTGAGTAATGCCTCCAATGAGGTGACCTAGCCGGTCGGGTCGTGATCGGATACCATGCCGCACACATGGTGGTAATGTGCCGATATTGGATTCCGGATCAGGGAAAAGAAATATTGTTTGTGAGTAATACCTCCAATGAGGTGACCTAGCCGGTCGGGTCGTGACCGGACTCCGCTCGAGATGGCGGTGGTAATGAGAACAGTGGTGAACACGTGACAGAATTGCCCTAATCTGTGTTGTGGAAATTGTATGAAGAATTATATGAATTGTTTCTTTGATTTGCCCGTATTAATTGCTTGTATCTATTTGATAGTTCTTTCTAGTAAAATGGTGTTCAGTTATACATACCAGTACAATTCAAATGTACTGACGTCCCTTTTGCCGGGGGCGCTACATTCGTGTTATGATTGTAGGTGGCTCCATAGCGGACAGTGCCGACCGTGTGTAGCGGAGCGTTCTTCTACTCGAAGTCTCGGTGAGCCCCTTATTCTTCCATGGGGCTATATGGTGTATCTTGTGTTATTACAGCTTTTCACTTTTGAGGTATAGCCGGGGCCTTGTTGCCGGCATAGACATGCTTATCAGTTGTATCCTTAGAGGCTCCAATGACACTAGTGTGGGTTATGTATGGGTTTCGGGGAGTCCACTATATGTATATGTTGTAATCCTAAACTTGTGATCTTCTTAAGCCGTAACTCTAATAAAATCCATGAAGCAAGCTTATGAACGGTAAATTTTTTTTTTTGATATGAAATGAACTAGTAATGTGGTATACACCGTGTATTATCGTCCAAATTAATCAAAGGCATGAGTTCTGCATTCATATTGAGTTGGGGTAGAAAGTGTTCGGTAAAGCTTGCTCAGTCGGGTTCACTCGATTGAGCGCCGGTCGCGCCTCCCAAGGTTGGGGCGTGACACGATGTCTCAGGAGGTCTCGACCCTCTTCTCAGTACCAGCTTCGTGAACTTGAAGGGGGTTAGCCTCCGCCATTTCCCCCTCGGCTGCAACGTATTCCTCGGGGACGGGCGGCCCGCTAGCCACAAAAAGATCATCCTCCTCGGCCTCATCCCTGAGCCATAAGAGCGAGTCCAAGTCAGTCACTCGGGAGCGAGAGCTTTCCTTTGGCTTACAAGCTAACCTTCTCTGTGGTTTCTTTTTCTCTGAGCTCGGGGCTCCCCTCTTTCGTTCTTTCCAGTTGTGGCTCCGGGCTGCCCCAGAGCAGAAGGTTCAGCAGACAGATCCTCGCCCCCTACCAAGGGCCTAAGCTCGATGGCCTTAGGCAAGCCTGCAAAAATGAAAGAGTCAATAAAGATGTAAATGCTTAAAGAGAACGTCTAGAACTACTTACTCGGAGAGAAAGATCTTACCGTGAGATCGGGCATCTGGGAATAAATGCCTCCGATCCACTCCTTGAGCCGAGGAATGGCATGTGGAACTCGAGTGAGGGCTGCACCACAACAAACACTGATAAGAAAAAGGAAGACAAAACACAAAATCTACGTTTAAAAGGAAGTTACACTTACATGATATGTTCCACTTCTCGGGGAGCGGCCTCCACTCGGCAAGTATCAAGTCGACGGTATTCACTCGGACAAATCGTCCTTGCCAACCCTGATCCTGATCCTCATCGATACTTGAGAATGGGGCTTTGCTGACTCGGCTTACAAGCTTTAACATGATATAAGCCCATATCATGCAGACTGTTACTCATCGTGAACGCGAGACTTGGCTCGCGAATGCAAAAGCAAGGGCGGCAAAGACTTCAGGAACGGGTAGGCCATTTGGGTTTATGTTCTTCGCAAAAGTGCCAGGTGCTTCGTGAACGCGTCAGTTCCTTTGTGAACACGAAGAACACATGATGCCCTGGTATTAAACAGTCCAAAAGACTGGATTTGAGCCATTTTTCACCATTTTCAAGTTTGAGCTCGGCTTAGAGGCGATTTTGAAGAGATTTTTCATCCCAACATTATTGGTTAGTAATATTTTAAATTTTTTTATTATATTTCTATAAACACCCATTGATTTTAATCTTTAATCTATAATTTTTCATGGTAGAAATTGAGGATTTAGGTAGAAATTGGAGATTTTGAGAAATTGAGATTTAGACCTTGAATTGAGGTCGGATTTCGAAACAAATCACATAACCAGGCTTGGGTGTGAATGGATAATTGGGTTTTTGGTTCAAATCTCAGGTTTTGACCAAGCGATCCCAGGGTTGACTTTTGTTGACTTTTTCTAAAATCATTAAAGATTGAATCTTTTCACTCGTGGGTAGTTTCTAAAGCCTATTTTAAATTATTTGAACCATATTTGGCTAAATTTGATTGGTTTGGAGGCTAATTCTAGAGGAAAAGTTGTGGTTGAGCTTGATTTAGTTGAGGAGTGAGGTAAATATTGTGTCTAACCTTGACTTAAGAGAATTAGAACTTGCTGAACTAATTGTTATGTGAATTATATCTGAAAATAACGTATATGCAAGGTGAAGAGTGTATATACGCCGTCATGGATTTAGCATGTGGGATTTGGATATTTATTTCCATGTTTTCAATTTTTCCATGATATTTCTTATTGCATGCTTTAATTGTTACATCTTTTCACTTGAATTTAATGCTAGATTTTTTACTTGTCATTTTAACTGCTACTTTACCTTAATTTGTTCATTCCTCACATGATTTTTGCTTATTTTACCTGTTTCTACTTGCTTTAACTATATATTTAAATTGTCACATGTTTTATTTGTTTTATTGTTCTTATATTATTTGATGCACTCTAAAATATTGTTTCTCTAATTATTTTGTGATTCTCTACAGTCTTGTACGTTCCCCTTCTTGATGTTGATGTTTTGTAAATATTGTTGTTGAATTGTTTATGTTGATGACTTGAAAACTATTTGAGGAGTGGGTTGCACGCCGCCACGGAACTGAATGATATTGAAATGAAAAGAAGGAATAAGGATGGATTATGATATGATCGGATGATGATATGGTGGGATCAGGTTGCGCACCGCAACAGACTGGTTATGTTGTGATTGTTGAGTTATCCTCAGTAATGTGATATGAGACTTGAGACTTTGTTATTACAGGCTCTCTGGTAGTTGACCTTAGGGTCCGTTTATATGCGTTATTGTTTTTTTTCTATCCCTGTTTTTCTGTTGTTATTATCTCGTACAGGTTATTTGTGAGTGACTTGCCATAGCCTCGTCACTACTTCGTCGAGGTTAGGCTCGGCACTTACAAGATACATGGATTCGGTTGTACTTATACTACACTTCTGCATTTCTTGTGCAGTTACTGGAGTTGATCCCAGCAGGGCATAACGAGACTGCTCGGATTCAGCTACTTGTGGAGACTTGAGGTATAGCTGCATGGTGTCCCTAGCCCTGAAGTCCACTTCCATTCTATCATTACTATTTATTTAGCTTCAAAACACTTATATTTTGTTCAGACTTTATCTGTAGCACTCGAGATGCTCATTTATTCGCGACTCCAGATTATGGGATATGTTTAGATTACATTATTCAATATTATATTACTCTATTTCAGACTATTATAGTTATTATTATTAACATTTTGAATTAAACTGTTAATACTTGTTAAGTAATTTAGCTAATGTTGGCTTGTCTAGCAAGTGAAATATTAGGTGCCATCACGATCCCGAGAGTGGGATTCTGGGTCGTGACACTAGGTCTTTGATGCTCGTACTTAACCTGCTAACAGTTCAAACACCGTGTAACATACTCAATAATATCCTTCTTCATCCTCCGCCACTAATAATGCTGCCACAAGTCCCAGTAAATCTTTATGTTCCTAATATGGATGGGTTTGCAAGAGTTGATACGATGTGACGACCCAAAGGGTGATCACCTATTTTCCTCATCTGTTCCGTGCTTTCGATGCCTTGAAAATCTCATTTTCTATTGCCTTGATTTGCATGCGCAGTCCGAGCGCGTAGCCGGAAATTTTTTATGTTGAAATATGTGAATTCTGTGAAAAATTTGAA